>SCDY01001501.1:0-27910 GCA_004143825.1 Drosophila micromelanica
AAATTTTTTGTCAATTTTGGCATGATTTTTGACCAAAAATTTGACCACCCCAAAATCATGTTTAATGTTGTTTTTTATGCTAATTATGACAAATACAATTGATTAAAAACAAAAAATACGCAATTCAAAATTTTGAAAAAAATTTTTTTCCAAAATCAACAAGGGGGGGGTACATGCTTTTTTGACCAAAAAATTCGAAAAAAATTTATTTTCAAAAATTAATATATTTTGAATGTAGAATCAATATATACGAGAAATCATGATCAAAATGCCCACAAACATGAAAATCGGTTCTTTTTTGACAAAGTTATGGGTGTTTGAAGTATGGGAGCTCTGGATTCAAGACCTTTACTTGTCAAAAACTTTGTCGATTTTGCCATGATTTTTGACCAAAAATTTTACTCCCCCAAAATCATGTTTAATGTTGTTTTTTATGCTAATTATGACAAATACAATCGACTAAAAACAAAAATTCACAATTCAAAATTTTGAGATTTTTTTTTCGAAAATTCACAAGGGGGGTACATGCTTTTTTGACCAAAATATTAAAAAAAAATTTATTTTATAAAATTGATATATTTTGAATGTAGAATCAATGTACATGACATATAATGAAAAAATGCCATCAAACATGAAAATCGGTTCAGTTTTGACAAAGTTATGTTAGATGTCCACTTATAATTTCCACTGCATACTTCTAGGGTAATAACTTTGGTTAGCTCATGTGCAACGATTGCAGTTATTGCAAACTTTTTCTACAACAACACAAAAGGGGAGGGTTGGGACAGCTAAAAGGGTAGTAAATGACAAAATTCTTGCAAATTGTGTGCTTAAGGTTCACCAGGACTTTATTTTTAGTATGGTTACCAAGGATATAATGGTCATCTAGGAACCAACGGCTTAAAAGTTATCGTCCGGAGACTATTTGTACGAGTCTAAAAGGGTATATCATCGAAAGCCCCAAATATGCGCATTGTAATAATTTTGAAGACTATATATCTTCCATAAAAAGTCTATTTTTCGAAATCAGGATATCTTTTCGTCTATTTATTTATAATGAAATACCTCTACTTTCTAGTTGCCACTTTAGAAACCTATTTTTGCTGCTGGCTGCAAGCCCTTTCGTTCCAGCCACGCTTGCCTGTGTCTACGCATAGCTAATAGGTGTCCCAATGGAGATGTGTGCGGATGGGTGTTTATCTGTATCTGTATCTGTATTCATGGCACCACGCGCTAGTCGCAGCCATTTTGGGTTTTCAATTTCAACGCCATTTTCGCTTGAATGCGTCGAGAGTAATTTGCATTTTTTATTTGGTTTTATTGTCCCCAAATGCGAGGCGTTTGTCAATTTTTACAGCTCATCGTCGCCGGCTGGCCAGGTTAGCATCGAGAGGTGATAATGCCAATAATAAGTTGACTCAATTGCCACAAAAATTGTGACAACAACAGCGAGTGGCAAAGAATCAACAGCAATTCATTTGCTGCACAAATTTGAAAATTTTGGAAAAACAATTTAGGAAAAGTTGCAAATGTTTCGTTTTTGTTTCGCATTGTTTGTAAGTTGCACACACACGCACACACACTCACACATATGTTGCCTCCTTGTGTCTGTCTGTGTGTATTTTTATGTGATTTGTTCAGTGAAGAACTTTTAGAAATGGAAATGGCATTGGAAATGGAAAGAACTCTCTCAGGCGGCAAAAGGGGGATGAATGTGAAAGGAGGCTACGAATTTTATGGCATTTATTTAGCAGTATGCGAGAACTCCAGCAGTTGAGTATAGTGCGTGTACACTCAGAGAAATTTTGAGTTAACGTTTGTTCTCTTTCGATTTTCCTTTTTTTGAATGTCTAAAATGTGTTGTTAATAAATTACAAAGAATTTAATTGATTTAATAAGTATAAGTGTAATAATAAGGAGCTTTTTACATAAAAAATAAAGAAATTTAAGTACAATTTACCTGCTGTTTTCTCTGCGTGTATTTGCTAGCTTTTGCTGCAATTTGTTCAATGAAATGTAAATGCGATTCAATTGTAGTTTATTTTGTAGTAATTCTTGATTGCACAATAAGCAAAAGTCATTTAATTTCGATTGCGCTCTCTTATATCCCCATTTCCCATTTTCAATTTGCATATTGCTCAAGGCAACTACTACAACAACAACAATAACAACAACAACAACAACAACAACAACAAAAACTATTTCAAATTGTGACTTTCGGCTTCTATGCAAAATTCCGTCTTAAGTTCAACATGGAAATACACTTTGCGCTTTTGTGGCTTTCCGTCGCTTTTGATAGATGTGGCCCAACTTTTGCTTAGACACAGTGTACATACAAATATCTAGGGATAAGTGTGTGAGTTATTGTGTATATATTCATATACGTATTATATACATGGGCATTACATGTCAACCCCTTCAAATTCGCATTTATTTGATGCTCTGCCCATTTACTTATCAACGATTTTTCAAATTGCCAACCAACTGATATGCCAAACTACGCACGTTGATGTTGGCGCTAAGAAAGCTACCCTCCCCCACCCCCCTTCCCTACAGTCTCTTCCCCTACGAGGACTTGCTGGCATTTTTGTATATGGCTATATAGCTATATAGCTAATGCTTGTCACGTTTGCTTCAACGTTTGACAAGGCAAATTCGACATACGAAAAATACCAAAACAAAAAAAAGGAGGAAGAAAACAAAAGGGAACGCGCAAAATGTTTATTATAGGGTATACTTGACCCAATGGATACCCTGTACTTTAAGGAAAGCAAATATATAGTTATATATTTTTATATAATAAATTAAAACGTACTATTTATTCATAATTTGTCAAAAATAATACAGACAAAAATATACAGGATTTATATAGCACTCCATACGACACAACAACCCTTTAACTCCGCTTAGTTCCAGGGAATTGCGCGTAATAAAAATCCTCACAAAAAAAAGGCAACAACAAAAAAAAAAAAGAGCAAATGATTTTCACAGGTGAATTGGAAAGCGCGTAATGTTGTAATGTTTGACTTGCCGTTGGGCACGTGCTGCGAACCCCGCAGTCGCAGTTTCCCCTCACCATTCTCCTCCTCCACCCGCAACACCTACAGCTCACATGTCACCGGGAGTCAAGTCAAGCAAAGCTGGTTGAAAACTTTGTTGAGAGCGGGGGGCGAGGGGTGCGTGCAAATGTCGCTGTCGACGCTGACGCACGTGGCGTATGCGTAACGCGACGCGCCACTTTTCCAAATTGGATGAAAATCTTTCGCTTTTCAGCGCCGCCGTCAAAGGATACCCGATTCGTGGATGCATTCGCCTGTAAATTGACATGTTTTGATGCCGATGCCTCCCCCCTCGCTCCCTCGTGACTCTGCCCCAAAGTGGCAAAGTCGGCTGCAATTTCTGTTGGATCTCAGTTTGTCGCAGCTTTGAGGCCCACAAAACAAATTAATGGGTAAGAGGACTCATTCGTCATGCCCGAACCCTGAAGAGGGAAAAGAAAAGGACTTGCAACATAAAACTTGCGCAGACAAGGCTGGACAGAGAGGGCGGAGCGGGCGGGGCGGGGCCACCATCCAAGTTTTGTGTTCGGACCAGTTTTTTACTCCTTTGTTGAACTTTTGGATTATGTTGTAAACTTTTTAGAAATAAAACAAATTCGTGTTTCAAGTTGCAAAATTTATAAGCCAAAATGCACATATGGTTTAAAGGGGGGACGGGTAGAGAGACGGGCTTACCTTAAATAAACTACTAGCCATATGCTACAAAAGACCTAAGAAATATATTTTACTCACAGAGCCCGACAGGTCGTCGTCGTCGTAACTCTTGACAGCAGCTGCTTGTCGTTTTTTATGGCCACAAAGAGCAACAGACACGTTTAAATGCGGGGCCTAGACTTAAAGCGCTTCACAGTTTGAGAACTGGCAAATTGGAAACTCAGATTGCAGTACAATTCAACTGGGCAAATGATACAGTGAGCGAAATTAAAGTCAAAGATCCTACGGAATTATGAAAAAAACGTTAAGAAAAATTTTGGCAATTATAAGTTTTAAAAAAAGATGATTAATTTACATAAAATATTTTATTTTCATAGCTTTTTAAATGATAACAATTTTCTTAAAGCTTTTTAGTTGGCCACTTTGGACTTGGATCCATTTAAATATCCTTTGATTTATGTGAAGAAGCTTTAAAGCTTTTTAGCTCAGGTAAAAGCACATGGAAAGCGTGGCCAGTTGTTTTGAAACCGAGATAGCAAATGTAACTGGAGACTCGAACCAGTTCTTAAAATAGCTGCAAAAACATAGTTTAAGCCAGTCAGCTTTATTTCAGATTAAATCAGATTTTTAGATAGAATAGGTATAACAAGTATAAATATATAACCATTACAAACTACAATATTTTATTTTCGAAAATTCAAATATTAATGAAGAATGCTTTCCACTGTTTTACTTGATAAAAGACTTGATAAATTATTAAAATATATAGATTTTATTGCAATGCTTAAGTTAAATAAATATATGTGCATACATATGTTTGCCTCACTGTAGCTGGATGCTCCGCAGCGAGGGTCCCGCATTTCATTGAAGTTCATTGAACCAAATTCTGAGCGCATTTCCGTGTTTGTATTTGACTCTGAGGCTGCTTAGCAGCAAATAAACTTTTGAGCTGTTGTTACTTGTTGTTGCTGCTGCTGCTGCTGCTGTTGCTGCCGTTGCTGTTGACATGCACTTTGAGTGGCCACCCAGAGACTCGGCCCGGTCTGGGCGCCTCAGATAAATGTGCACATAATTATCCTTTGAATGCGCTCAGGCATGCAGACAAGCGTGTCTGTGTGTGTGTGTGTGTGTGTGTGCGAGTGTGTGTTTGAGTACAAGACAGTGTCACCTAGACAGAGGCAAACTGGAAATGTGGAGCTTTAGCTTTAAAGCAGCAGCAACAGCAACAAAAGCTGATGCTACCTTTAAGGATCCAACCGTCTCTTAATTAATGTTGCATAATTTAAAAAAAAAAAGTACAAAATGGCCAAAACAAGCCACAAACAACGCTAAAGGTGCTCAAAATAACCAAAGCAAAACAAAAACTCTTCCAAAAAATTAAAAAAAAAAGAAAAAACAAAACCTGAAAAAGGCGACCAAAAATTTCTCACATTTCTTTCGAATGTGTTTTTTTTTTCTTTTGGTCAAAAGAGAATTTGTAGGTGCTGCGTCAAAGGTCCAAAATAAAGGCCTAAGGCCACAAAACTGCCAAATGCAAAGGAAAACAATGCCAACTGGTGGGTTTGCTTGTCTTGTCGGTTAGGGTTAGGGGGCGTGCAGGGTATTAAAGGACGTAGGCGTTGCTTTCGTTATTTGAAGTTGACATCGCGCCACCTACGCGACGCGACGCAACGCGCCTGTCCCCGCCCCCAAATTGGCGCCAACTTTTAATTATTCCATCATATTCATAAACTTTTTGCACTCCACAGGCGAGTGCTGTATTGTGTGGGGGGCGTGGCAGGGGCGGGCTAGCACTCATTATGTGCGTCACACACTCAAGCTGGGCCAGGCTGGGGGGAGGGGGTGCTATTTCATTGTTATGTTTTATTGTTATTCAGATACCCTATAAATAATCATAATCATTCGTATTAAATGGAATGACAATAAAATCAAAAGCAAATTATCTTAAATTCGTCTAACAAAATTTATGAGTACACAAATGAAGTTGATTTAATTGCAGGGCATTAAGCAGTCACATAATTCTCACTTTACCATTTACACTTGTTCGCAATGTTGTTGTTGTTGTTGTTGTTGTTGTCGCTGCCTTTGTTCTTGGTGTAATGCCAACAATGGCGTCTTCAGGACGTCCCCGTTCCCAAACACTTCTGCGGCGTCTGGCGGCTTTGACGCTGACATTGCATTGAGTCCTGGCAAAGGCAGAGGCGGCAAAGGGCAGCGAGCAGCAGGCGTTACTCCATAAAAATGAACAACAGCCTTTTTATTGTCGAACAATGAACAAGCAGCGCTCAAGTTTTTGGCCTTTCTTTGGGGTTTTGTTGTCGTTGTTGTTGTTGTTGCTGTTGCTGTTGTTGTTGTTGTTGCCATCGACAACAGCATTTAATGAGGCTGTCGCCTTATTGTATTCAATTGTGCTCGGACAGCCTTAAGAATTTCTAATATTGAGCACAAGCCGAAAGTAGTAAAGTAGCATGAGTTGGCATCTAAACGTGTTTAAAACTTTAGCTTTACAGCAGAACAGTTGCAAATTATGGTAAATTTGTCAAATTGTAGCAGATACAATGGGCGTGAATAAATGTGGCCATACAGCTGAAAAAGCAAATGCGATAGTTATCGATAATTGCTCGATAAGTGTCATCACAAAATTTCATTAATAGTTTCACATTTGTATAGCTGATGCACTGTAAATTGTAGCCAATTTAAGCTGTCAATTAGCCAAATTGGCAGTGAACGGCAAAAAGTGGAAGAACATGTCGCAGGACCTTGTCAGCCATGGGAACTAATGAAATGGCATTCGCGTAACGCACCACAGCGCCATTCAGAGAGACAGTAGAAAGAGCAGGATTAAGCGAGTGGAGCAGGAGGCGGGAGCGGGGCGGGGCCTGTTTGGGGCATGGGGCTCAAAAGCTGAACGATGCTCAACGCTGACACTTAAAGCCGACAAGTTAAGCGCGTCGCGAAGCTGAGCACCAGAGGATCTGGTTGGGAGCTGAATGCGGGCTGACTCTGTAGGCTGTAGGCTGTAGGCTGGACATGCACTCTGTGTGGGTGAGAGGGGCACACGTTTTGTCAAGCGGTGTCGTTAGCCCGCAGCTGCTGTTAAGGCGGCGCACGCGGCGTATACGTAATATTGAATTGCAGCAGCTGCTGCTGCAGGCAATGGGTTGGAGAGACGCAGACGAGGACAAAACCTGAATGTGCATAGTTAGTGATAAACTGCTTTGGCACGGAAATGGCCCTGGAAATAGAAATGATGTCGAGTGTGTGCTCGTGTGCATAAAAAGGCCAATTAGACGGCAGATTCAGATACAGATACGGATACAGATACAGAGACCGAAACAGATGCAGCTGCAGATGCAGATACAGCCGCAGGCACTGGAGTGTTTAGAGTGCGGGGCGTGGCAGCTTACTGACAAAAATGCCAGATTTACGACAGCCTAAAACAGTTTTCAGTGTGGGGAGGGGTATGTTCCACCTCCATCCGTGTAGGTGGAGCATTTCAAAATGTCCCATAGGCATTTATGTGTGTATTCAAGGCGGAATATTTTTTTGCTGTTCCGCTTGAAATGTATGCTAACAAGCAACTTTAAATTAACTTTGCTCGCAGGGAAATGAAATAAGTTACAAGCTCGTATATCTGAAGTGGTTTGTCAGCCAAGCATCCCCCTCCCCCCACACACACACACACTCGCATAGCTATAGATAGCTGCGGTTCGCATAATCAAGAAGTTTTAAATGCATCATAAAAAACTTTTGCCATGTGCAATTTGAGAACTTGTTTTTAGGCTTCGTCTACATTTATGATGTATGTGCCACGATTTATGTATTCTATACACCCACGCCCCCACACACACTTGTTTATGACAGGCTGAAGGGGAGTGCTGGGAGGGGAGGCGGAGACGCTGTCAGAAGCTGTCAGGTGCCAAGGCAAACAAACTAACAAATAGTAAAAACACACTTGAAGCACAAAGCAGCAGGAGATTCGCGCATATCTGTCGACTCCAATAAAAGGACGAACCGTAAATAAAGTAGGCAAGTACCTAAAAGAAATGCCAAGCAGCAGAGTATCCGACTTTGAAATACTTCATCTAAATGAAGAAATTTCGATAAAAATAAAACATGCTAAAATTACTATATAATAGTTATAAGATATTGTTTTTTATATTTTTATATTTTTTCTGTTATTTAAATCCACGCCAGCTTACAAGCTACCCTTTCTGTAGTTTTTGAGATGGGGTATTAAAAGCGTAAAAATATTTATAGCCGCCTAAACAGCCGCCCCGACTTTCAATAAACCAGCTGCATGCATAAATCTGGCAGATTTCGAGCTCATAGCTTCACCTGTCTTCAGTCGTCGCATCTCAACGCATTTAGTGCCCACAAAAATTGCCTAATGTGTCTTTTTTTTCTCGTTCTTTATTTTGTTGTTGTTGTCGTCGGCTGTGCTTGGTCCTTGAACTTGTGCTCTTGGCATGCTCAAGTGCTTGAGATAGTCGCGTGTGCATTATACGTAATACATAATACATTATACGACAATCCAGACAGACACAAATCTCGGCGCTGTTCAGCTCTGTTGGGCAAATGAAGAAACGAATTTCTGGTACATAAATTATCAGTAAGTCGACTGCTCCATGTTATTTTTATTGACAGTTTCGGGCTTTACGAGTGCCGCATAGATCAACTGCCGAGAGCCTTTCTGCTCGATATTAAAGTGCGCTTTAATGTCTGTCTATTGATAAGATTTGTTGCTGCAAATTAACTGCAGCACATAAAATTTCAATTAAGCCAAATTGCACAGAGTGCGAGAGAGAGAGAGAGAGAGAGAGAGAGAGAGTGAGAGCTGGGTGAAATGGAGGTGTGCATCGCTTCTGGCCATAAATACAATTAATTCTCGCACGAATCCTTTCGGCGTTGACATTTAAATTAAATTTCGAACATCACAGCACGTAGTTTATGCTTAATATTCATTTGGCAAACAAAGAACGCCCAATGATAATAGCTGAAAGCTTTAATTAAATTTATGTTTTCATATTCAATTTAATAAGTTCCATTTTGTCACACTTTAGCTTGACGTCTTTTGTTTGTCGGTGAACTGAGCTTTCAACATAAAGTGAGCTTAAATTTTAAGGTGCTTTTTAAGTGTGTTGAATGATTGTTAAATTAAAGCTAGTTAATCATTAATGAATTTAATATTCAATTTTATTTTAGTACGATTTTAGCTTTAACGTGCTTTTATATTTAATCATGTAGAATAATCCGCTTTGCTTCTAACTTAAAAGTTAAGCATAAAGCTGGCTGTGAATACTTAAGCTGTTGGCTTAACATTAAAAGCTTCTATTCTTGAATGCTGCTCTTCTTCTTGCTCTCTTGTTTCTGCCAGTGTCATTGATGGTTTGGCAATTTCCCATTGAAGGCACAGACAACAAGTGTTGTCTACTCTTATGCGTGCCTGTGTGTGTGTGTGTGTGTGCGTGCGAGTGTGTGTGTGCGAGTGTGTGTGTGCGAGTGTGTGTGTGTGCTGTCAAGTGAGCTTAGCGTTGTCAATTACACACATCCGTCGCTGCGGGTTTCCTTGGCTTTGCTTTTGCTCTAAGAGCATGTGGCTGAAGTGGTTCCCAGAGGCCGCTGCATCTTTTGTTATTACACTTTGATGGGCAACTGTCAGAATTTGAGCACATAATTCAATTAGACTGCACTTATCAGCCGCACCCGTCTCTCTGCACCCATTTCCTTCATGGATGTCAACCAGAATGCCCCTTCTCCATGCTGGTGCTTCGCTTTTAAAATATGCCCTGGCACGTTACGGGAGGGGGGCAGGGGTGGGGGGAGGAATAGCATTTGCCGCTGCCCGTGGCAATTGACCCACTTCATGCTGGCGTCTGACAGCTTCAATTGTTTGGCGTTGGCGCCACTTTCACTTACCTAATTAAGCGCCTGCACTCGGCGTTCCTTGGGCCAGCCAGCTCCAGACTGCATTCTACGGCAAATAAATGAAAAATTAATTCCACTAACTGCAAGCGAAACAAGAACAGAGCCAAAGGCATACAAAATATAAGATACAAAATGCAATGGTGTCATTGGAGCCAAGACCAAGTTGGCCCGGCTTAAGCTGCACAGTCTGCACACTCGTTAGCGGTAATTTAATGCCCTGGCATAAGTGCCTGATGCATGCCTCAGGCGTTAAATTTAATTGCCATTTTACTAAGGCCAAGCGAACTGAACCCTGAAATGCGATCAGCTCGTTGCGGCCAATTTACTTTTGCCAGGGGGGGCTACGATTTGGCTTGTGCTGTGCTGTTAACCCGTTCTGTTGGCCTTGAAGTTTGCAAGTACAATTTACCTAAATTATAATGACAGATGTCTACGTAAATTTGTTAAATCGGTTTGAAAAACCTCAAATTAAGGTGAAAGTTGTGTTTCGGGTAATTTAATTTACATTTGGGATATTTTTAGGGATTTATTTTTTGTTGCTATATAAATTAAAATGCTTGTGATTGGCAAAAAGAAATTAAATAAAATTAAATTTATATAATTTTAATAAAATTAAAAATTTTAGTAATTAAAATAATATAGGTAAATTTATAAAAGCTGTTTTAAAAAGTTTAAATTAAGATGCAAGTTGTGTTTAATTCACATTTGGGATATTTTAAGGGGTTTTATTTTTGGGATTTTATAGTTGTTGCCATACAAATCACGAATTATATTGTGGGATACTTTGGGTATTTTTGTAATTTCCCTTTTGTTACCTTTTTCAAATTAACAAAGTTCCCATACAGATTTATCTGCTTTTTGATTAGCGAATAGGCCGAAACTAGTACTTACTAATCCTTAATAAAATTAAACTTAATTTGCTGATTGAGCCAACGATCTCTTAACCGAAGCCTTTTTACATTAGTTATAACTAATGTGCTGTATACGCAAGTCTGAGTTATTTATGTGCGTACTTGATGATGCTAGTGCCGAGTTAAGCATCAAGCAACACAAGTTTTACGATCCAATCAAGTGTGCACATAAAAATAAACGCTGGACCAGCGAAAAAATGTAACCAAACCCACGAGAACTAAGTGGAGAACGAGAAAACTCTTGAATCGTAACTACAAACGCACATTTCGACAGACACATAAAACGAAACTGAAGTAAGGCAAAAGCAGCGCAATAAAATTTGGAAAAAAAAACAGAAAAAACTCAAGAACAGAAGAACAACATAAACCAGATGACTGTCACTGGCAAGGATGTCCCGAAATTCAGCTCGCGTTGAGCTAATGGTCAGCGTCAGCGTCAGCCCACACGAAAGGGTGTGAAAGCCACGGCTAAAGCACAAAGCACACCCACACACACACACGCGCAGACACACACAGCCGTAAGCGTCTTATTAGATTTTCGTGTATGTTTTGTCGGCTGAGCATAAGTGCAGGCGAGTACTTGTATCACAGACTAACCAACACACACACCCACGCATTAACAACTTCATTAAGCTGCCACACACACACACACACGCACACACACACGCTAATCTGATGGCAGCGTTTTGGCAGCTGCTAAACTCAACTGTGAAGTACATTAATTTCGAGCTTAGCCAAAGGCCAAAGGCAATAAATCTTACTCGAGACCTGCGCACTGCATGGGGAATTTCCGCATTTTCCAAGGGAGTTTCACTAATAAGCGAGTCCACAATTTGAATGACATATGCTGCTGGGAGACATTTATGGCCGGGCGCACCGAACTAATTGCGGCTGAATCAATGCTGCAGCTGGACAAAATCGAAACCACACCGCATGCAACATGCAACAGCAGCAAAATTAATTAGTGCAACAGCAAAGGGATCAGCAACAGCAACAGCAGCACAAAAAGCGAACCAGGTTTCACAAGCCACAAACAAAGCAAGCATGAATGAAGGCTACAGACGGGTGTAACCGACTGCGCAATACTCGTGCACTATAAAATATCAGCTGAAAACTGTCTTAATTATTATTATTAAGTTTAAAAATATCGAATTTTTTTATTTTAAGAGCGGAAAGCAATCAGAAAACTGACTGCGTTGATTTGATTTAGAATATCTAGATTAAATCGAGAACATATTTCAAGTTTCAACTATATGGAAGATTAAACAATCCCGATATACTTCTTCTACTTTGCTTTACAATCAGCAGCAGAAACAAGCAACAGCCAAGAATGGTCCAAACAAATCAAATTAAAGCTCGAAGCGAGCGAAGCAGCAACAGCTACAACAACAGCAGCAATTGCCACGGCAACAACGAAGAAGACCAACAAATGAAATGCACTCTCAACTTTTTGGCCAGGCCAGAGCTAGTGAGAGTTTTTTGTGTCCACAAGAAAAACAAGCAGCTGTAAAGCTGCCAGACAGATAGGCAGCCGGAGGGACTGCGGGGGCATGCAGGGAGCTGACATTTGCAAATGAAACTGAATTCTCATTTTTGGGAATCAACGTGAAGACTTCTATGGCCAACAACAACTGGGCAGCGAGACAAGTATTGTTGTTGTTGTTAAACAAATTGCCTTTCATGTGAGAAATTTCAGCAAACAAAACAACAAAATAACACAAGTGTGAAGGCAACAGTCACGAATTCTCGACTCAACGATGCTCTGTAAACTAATAAAAATGAGACTTTTAAAGTCAATTAAGCAGCTTAATTCGAACTTAAATTCAAGACTGGACACGGATTATTGCATTTTATATTAATTCATTAACTAATTAAAAAAGCAAATTTTTAGCTGTTGCACTTGTGCACTTTAATCCACCCTTTTTCTATATATATGTATATATAGGGCATTTAGAAGTTGCATGTTTTAAGCGCTTTACAACATTTTTGTGGCCAATTCACTTTGTAAAGTTTGTTGGCATTGCTTTCGAGTCATCAATAAACGATTAGTTGTCTGTTTGATAGTTGCTGCCAACATTTAAGCGGCTTTAACTAGGGGCACGGTGCGTATGCGCAATATGTTATTATTACGCATACGCCCAGTTGGCCGAAGGTATTGGATATGCAGCAGGCAACTTTAATAACTAGCTGAACTAGAACATATTTAACATTTTATGCAGACAGCTAAGCGAACACACACACACACACATTAGTTAAAAACAATTGTGTGTGTTTGTCTATTGCAAGTATTTGCATTTAACTAACACCGCAAAGCCGTCAAAGGTTTGAAAATTTCATTACGCTTGAAGCACAAACAACTTTTGAGAGCTTTTTGGCTATATAAATGTCTATAGATGGATCTATATATGCAAATATCTGCGCAAGCAGACAAAAATACTGGCAATGGCAAAGAGCTTAGCATCAGCAGCAAAAGCGAAACAAAACCAGAAAATGGCACTCAAAGAAGTTCATTAGGAAGATAAACGAGTATTTTCTTGGCAGCCACAAGCTACAAATGAACTAGTTCGCTCTTGAACATATCAACTACAAATTTTAAAGCTGTTGCTTAAGCTTGTAATTAAAATAAATTAGTTTTATGTTTTAAAGAAATTCTCTCTGACTCTCTCTCTCCATCCTTATCTTCCCTCTCTCTCATTGCTTAGTTCATTAGTTTTTTATCCCTTCTTTCAATTTATTAAGGCTTAATCTTTTAATAACTTTTGCCAATTTAATGTGTATATCAATTGGTAGCCACAAAACTCGCCCTTATTTGTGCCTTTCAGATACATTATCTAGGTTATTCATTAAACCAACTTTTTGCAAGTAGGTGTGTGTGTGTGTGTGTGTGTCGGTGTGTGTTTCCTTTTTGGCTTTTATCATTTTGATCAAATGAAAGTATTAAATTGTTGTGTGTTTGCCTTACGCAGCTTAATACTCACACACACACACAAACACACACACACACCGAGACCCACGCACTCAGACATTTTTGGGCTTAGGCTTGGCCTATTGTTTAGTTATGGCATTAGACATGGAACATTTTACGTGAAAGTACGCAACGAGCTCGTTTTGCGGCACGTTCCGCCATTAGACGAAATCATTTTCTTTAAATTTGGCATTTAATTGAGCGCAGTAAATAAACAAGCTGTTAACCACAGAATGTCGAACACTGAATACGCTTTATAAATAATTTTAATATGAGATCTTAACTTTCATTGTATTATAGACTGAGGACTAAGAAAATAAAAAATAATCAATGAAAAGCAGGGAATTCTATTCTTCGAGTTATGATAAATTACTTAGTTCAAAAAAATGTATATTTATTTAGATTTCATATTAGGCAGATACAAAATAAATGTCCTTTCCCTGCGTTAAAAAAGTTCCTTTCACAACACACATGCCCACAAATGTGTGTGTGTGTGTGTTGGTTTTGCCTCTTTTGATTACACGCCGAGCTCATTTGCAATTCCTTGAGAACACAAAAGGTACCGTTACGAAGCCTAACTAGGCAGCGCTCAAAGCGAGACAGAAAAGCGAAAGAAAGAGAGAGAAAGCTATGTGAAATGTCATCGGGCGTGACAGAAACGTTTTCAAAGCCAATTAGTTAATGTGCTGCACCTTTGTGTGTCTGTCTGTCTGGCAAGTGTGTGTGTGTGTGTGTGTGTGTATGTGTGTTGCACAGTTGCAGGCATTAAAAATTACGTATACGTAGCGCAGTACGGCTGCCGGTTATGTGCATAATGCAGGCATTTGCGCCACTTGCAGCTGCTGTCGCTGCTGCTGCTGTGTGGCAAGTGCCTGGCTGCCACTTCCGGTAAGCGGATGTGGCACATGCCCACCCCCTCCCACCACCCCTCTGCCACACACACCGCAATACATTACTGTAATTTGCATTTTAATGCGATATTATTAGACAAAATGCATGCAAAGTGATTTAATTTGCACAGCTCGAACAACAATTATGGGTGTGTGGGTGTGTGTGAGTGTGTGTATTTGTGTGTGTGTGTTGTGGGCTGGCTGTCAATTGACATCCAGCTGGGCATTAAAGTCAATTGCAGGATAACGAAATGTGCCTCTTAATGATTTTGCCCATTGCATTTCGATTGCCATTTGCATTTCCTGGCTGCCACCATATGTGGCATGATATTTTTAATGCTGCTGCAAGTGCGCTTAAGCCTTACAGCCGCTGCATGAGCCGCTTGCCGCATGCCACAAGTTTCCGGCACAATGCAACAATTTAATATTAATATTTTCATAAATATTCAGCACGTGCAACGTGTGTGTTCAGGTGTGTGTGCGCAGGTGTTTGTCTCTTTCGCTGTTGCACGTTTAGCGCTGATTTTATTTCGCAATTTTTCAACCACAAAAACAAAACCGGAAATTGATGGATTTTCTCGTGCCTGGAAAATTGCATATCTCGGAATACAGCACTTGAATTTGGCCTACTAATTAACAATTCCATTTGATCCCAGGGCACTGGCTCACTAAATTGGGTTTTAATTAAACTGTGCATAATTATTGCTAAGTACACACACGCACACACACGTAATCAGCTTTTCAATGTAATTAATGAGTTTTTAGTTGAAAATAAATTTGCCTGCAATAATGACTCCAGGGAGGATCTGTGTGGACACTGGGTGGGTTAGGGGGTTGTGGGAGGGTGTGGGGGGTTACGCGCGAATGTGTGGCTGTAACATGTGCCTGGCATTCACAAAAATTTTAAAATACAACAACAACAACACACACACAGGACACACACACACACACACAGTTGACAGCTGGCAACAGAGCTCATTAAATGCTTTACATGTGCTCTTTTACCTCTTCACCCCGCCACGCTGCCCCGCACCAGCTCCATGCTCCCCGAATGTACCCCCTCACCCACCACTTCCCTTTTCACATGTAATTTGATGCTCTGTCCCCGCAAAAAAGTCAAGAACAGCAAACAGTTTTCCATGAAAGTCTTTAATTTATGTAAATTCTGCGTGTATGCGCGAGTGGGTGAGAGTGTGTGTGTGTGTGTGGGTGTGTGTGTATTTATGTGTACTTCTGGCTGTGCGTCTCATAAATTTACCATTGACAGTAGGAAAAAAACTCAGACGAAGTCGCATTTCATATGAAAAAGCGACAATAATTTTAATATAGCTATAATTTTTATAGAGCATTGGAAAAGCCTCTGAGGAAAATGCCAAGTTGAAAAAAGTGGAAATGAATTGATTATTTATTAAGTAAGCTGAGAATGCTAAAATTTATAAACTGTTAACTGAATTTTTTTGATGTTAAAAACTTTATTAATTTTATATGTAACATTAAATATATAAAAAATAAATTAAACTGAATCTATGTTAAATTATTTGTACTTTATTTGCCTAGCAAAAGCTTCATTTGTTGGATTAGCTTTAAATTGAAAAATCCCTCAGGAAAATAAATAAAATAAATATCTTTAGTTTTATAAAATATAAAATTTTAAAATCATTAAAAAGTCAACTCCGTTGTAATTAGTATTTAAGTTGATTTTACGCTCATTTAAAGCTCAGCGGAAAATCGCACAAATCCCGGGTCGAATAACGGCAAAACAAGGCCAAGTCCGCGTGTAAATCGCTGTCAGGGATTAGTCGCGACTTTTGAGGAGGGACAACAAAAAAAAAAGAAAACCAAAACAAAAGTGTCTTAAGGCAAAGGCAAACTATTTTCATCAGCATTGAATGTGGTTTGATATATGTCAGCGATTGCCACATGAAGCGTCTTTTGTTTTTGGCCAAACCGAACCGGCTTATGTCCGGAATGGGGCATGATTAATGAACCAGATAAATGATAAGAGCCCCAAACAGAAACTGAGTAAGCGAGAGTGAGAGAGAGATGCCTCAAGAAAGCTTGCTTGCCTTATCTTATCGAACATTTGAATGCACACCTGAACGAAACCAAACTCATGACTAACAGCGTGAATGAGTGCGCTGAGTGGAATGAGTGCCAAATGAATGCGAACATATGGCGGCCAACTGCCCAACTGAATAAGGGAGAAAGCTGATAAATTGTATGGAAAAGCTCTGTGAATTTCTAGAGAACAATGCCAAGTAAAATAGATTAAATAAAATGTTATGGAAAATGTAATAAATGAACAAAGAACAAGGAAATAAAAAAAAATATAATAAGTAAAATTTGATAAAAATATGTTTGATAACAAAAAAAAAACACACTTTCAGATAGAAAGTAAAAAAATTTATAAATGATTTATGAAAAAGCTTGTTTAGAATTTTTGTAGAAAATCTCTTTAATCTGTTAGAATAAAAAATTCCCAACTAAAGCATAATACAAAATAATACTAAGGAACTAGTACCAAAAACCTGGCCTTGTTGTACAAATATCTTTATTTCAGATATTTAAAAAATATATACATGTAAATGATTTATGAAAAAGGATTTTTAACGTTTTTGGAGTAAATCTCCTTAATCTGTTAAAGTAAAAAACTTCCAACTAACGTTTAATACAAAATAATATTAGAGAACTAGTTCCAAAAATGTAGTCTCGTAAAATTATTTTTAGTTCGGATATTTAAAAATTGTATACACATAACTGGTTTTTGAAAATAGGTTGTTTAACGTTTTTTGGAAAAATTCTTTTAAATCTGTTAAAGTAAAAAAAATCCCAGCTAACATCTTAAACCAAATAATACCAAAGAACTAGATCCAAAAAAATCTTGTCTCCTTTTACAAATATCTTTAGTTTATATTAAAGTGTTTTTAAAATTTATAAAGAACTAGTTCAATCATATTATTTATAGACACGAACTCTTAGCTTATCTTGCCGGCGAGCTTTTCCCTTATTAGTGATAAGATAAACCCTATCTACGATATCGAGAGTCGAGTCGAGTGGCGCAGCACAGAATTCGAATTAGCTTTTGTGCAGTGCGGTAGTCGACACGTTCAAGCGAGGAACCAGACCAGATTTAATGACGAAAACGCAATTGAACTTTGCCCCACTGTGCCTGCTGCTGCTTGTGGCTTGTTTGGCCAGTGCGGAGCGCATCGATGCCAACGATGAGGACGTGGATCGCTTCTGTTATCCGGCCGTGCACCGGAACACGCGACTCTCCTGCGAGTGCAGCAATGTGAGTGCCGCACCGTGGGGCATGCGAGCGCTGCACATCGACTGCAGCTACAAGGACTACCAGACGGACGACCTGAACGAACTGTTGCCTCTGTACATCGACACGCTGGACCTGTCCTGGAACCGGCTGAATCGGGCGCCCGCCCTGAACAGCGACAGCCTGCGGCTGTTGAATCTGATGCACAACAACATCAGCGCCGTCTCGTCCAACAACTTCGGACGCGTGGCCAGCCTGCGCGAGCTCTACCTCGGCTGGAACAGCATACAGCAGCTGGAGCCGCAATCCTTTGCCGGGCTGCCCCATCTGCAGGTGCTCAACCTGGCGCACAACAATCTCCACTCGCTGCCCGGCCAGATCTTTGCGCCGCTGCTGGTGCTGGCCACGTTGGAGCTGTCGTGGAACAGGCAGCTGAACGAGAGCACCGGCCAGGAGCTGTACACCAGCTATGGCATCAATCGCAAGCTGGACACACTGCGGCTGGATGCCTGCAGTCTGCGCGATCTGAAGCTGCCCATCGATGCGCCGCTGCGCGAACTCTCGCTGCGCCGCAACCTCTTCCAGCGTGTGCCCGGCCAGCTGCCCCAGGCGCTGCAGCGCCTGGACATCAGCGAGACCCTGCTCGAGCAGCTGCTGCCGGAGGACGCGGCCAATCTGACCCAGCTGCGACAGCTGTACGTCGAGGACATGCCCCTGCTGCTGGACATAGCGGCGCAGGCGCTCGCCCCGCTCCGCCAGGTGGAGGCCATCAGCTTTCAGAACAGCCGCCGGCTCAGCCAGCTGGACGGGGATGCCTTCGGCAATAATACCCTGGCGCCGCTGCGCACGCTGAGCTTTCGTGGCACTCTGCTGCGCAATTTCAATGTCAGTTTGTCGCCGATTTTCAGCAAACTTACCGAACTGGATCTGAACGGGGTGCCGCTGTACTGTGACTGCCAGCTGGTGTGGCTGAAGGAGCTCGCCATCCAGACGAACGGCAGGTGCCTGCGGCCGGCGCGAGTGCGCGGCATGCTCGTCTCCTCGGTGCGACGGGACGAGTTCAGCTGCGAGAGATGGCCGCGCTGGGTCTACGGCATGTTCATACTGGGCCTAATTGGACTCTGTGCCGCCGGCGTTTATCTAATTGTGATGGGACTGCGGCCACATCGAGGCGTCACCATGCGACGCAAGGTGGGCGCGGGCAGTCCCTACGCCCGTGTCACCATCGAGCCCAATCGCCACGAGAACCTGCACTAAGCTGCGTCTAGACTAGGCCTAAATAGTTAAGTCTGAGTTAATTTGTTACATAAGTATGTATCTGTGTGTGTGTGTGTATAACCAAATGAAAATGCTAATGAATATTTTCTGAAACCAAATACATATTCGTTAAATGGTGTATTCATTGTTTACTCATGAATATCTGCTACGTGGGCTGCTTAAAAAGTTTGCCAACATTTGCTAGTTATGTTAACATTAACAGCGTTCAATTAACATCTGTTTAAGTGAGCTCAGTGCGGTCAAAAAAAAGTTTTTAAAATAATAAAGATAGAGTTTTAAAAAACTTTGACATAGCAGTTTTTTGGAATAATTTAATTTTACTGCATTTATTAAAATTTTTTGGTATAAACTCTTGAGTATTTTGAGTGCACAGAGTGATCTAAAAATTATTTTAAAATGTTTACAAAGTTGTTTCTCAGTCAGTTTAATAAACTTTTGGTGCCACCCACTCGTAAATATTGAGTGCTATGTTATTCATTTCAGCGCTGTCTTATCTAAACATTCGATGACTGTTTCTATTTGATAATGGTTCACAAATATGCGTTATTCAGTTGGCGGCGTAAACAATATGGGAAGTATTGAACTCTGTGCAGTGGCCTAAAAATAAAATGGCGTATTATAAAAATCTTTATGAAGAAGGCTGAATCTATTTTTAAGTAAATCTAGTGAATATCTTCACAACTAGTTTAATGCTCCTAGACCTAAAAAAGTATATTGGTTTATATTGTAAATATCGACACTTGAATATCCATCGATACAGCTGCCTGCTCCATTTGGCTTACATAATATTTAAGCAATTTAAAAGATCCGGAACAAATCCATTTAACTGACTTAATGGCCGGAACCAAAAATTTGACATATTTAAATGGCCTTACCCTTCCAACTCTAGTTTAATAGTGAACAGAGCGATGTTGTCGATCCAACGGATCTTCGGATTGGCGGCGATCATCGGCCTGATCGGGGTGTCTGTCTCCGGAAATGAGTGTAAAAAAAAAACGTTTAACGAACTTGTGATGCCCGATTACTGCAAAGAACCAAACCAGCCCCATCTGGGCTGTAACAACGATGAAGTAAGAAATATAGAATATAATTCTACTCGTTCACAGAGCGAATGTCCGTCTGTTCAAATAGATTAAGCTGTGATTATTATACCATTGTACTGTGAACGAGTATTGCGAAGTCGGTTACTCCCGACTGCAACGTTACTGGTTTCAATTAATATTCGAATTCTTAGCAATGGCACAAAAGGTGCGGCAAAGTTCCAAAAAAACTGGTTTTAACACCCTCTATAATCAAGTTTTTTGTGAGGCAACACAATGTCCTGCGTAACATGGTGGCGAAGGGGGCTCTAAATAATTTGCCGGTTGCAGCGAGTATGAAAAAGATGAAATGGGACGAGAATCTGGCTGAGATGGCCAGATTGGCCGCATTGCGCTGTTCGATCCATAAAATTGAGCCGAGTTTTACAACTGTAGAGGCCTCAAATCCAGGCTTTAATGCCATATATACCAAACATCCCATAGATCAACAGCAGGATCCACGCAAAATATTTAAGTCACAAGTAAAATTGTGGTTTGATCAATATAAATATGTGACCCTGAGGAGCCTTAGGACGGAAAAATCGTCTGGCGGGTGAGCAAAAAAAAAATCAATTTTTATACCCTGTTAGAATGCTAAAATCTAACAATTATTGTGATTTCAGTCGGGAAACTTCACATTTTCTGCAAATGATGCACGACTTGAACGATCGGGTCGGCTGTGCCGTATCCTCATTTCGCAAGGGCATGTGGAGGTATCAGCTAATGATATGCATATATGGCTGCAACAAGAAGAAAAACAGAAATACATATAGCATTGGTAGAAGACCCGCCGAAGCGTGCAAATGCGGCTCCGATAAAGAATTTAAAAATCTCTGTGCTCTCGACTATCACTTGAGAGACTGCAGTCAAATTGAGGATAATTACGATAGTTATATGACGACCACATCGAGAACCACAAAAAGACCGCCAAATCCATGCGTATTTGGGTGTCTGGGATCTTCGTTATCAATTTTATTGAATTAGTGACGTTGATGAATTATGAAATACGTCATGAGATCTTGTCACACTCCAACACAAACCTCATCCGATATGGTTGCAGACACATATATCAAAACAGCAAAAATAAAAGTCGCCTTCAAGGTGCTGAATATTAAATTCTTTCCCTGCTTTTCTGATCATTTCTGCAAAAAGTAACTACTTAAGATATATTATTAAATATTGTTGCTCATCGTTTGTCAGACCCATAAATATTTGGTGTAAGGCATATGAAATTCAATTAAATGCTCGAATCGCATTCACAAATGCAAACAAACACAATTTATTGTGTCAGAGTTCAGTCAATTGTGCGCGAATGAAACGCCGCAATATTAATAATAATAAAATTTTTAATGCTATTTGCCATAAATACGCGAACTGGCCAAGAAGTCCTGCCATCAAGAGAGAGATGGAGAGAGAGAGAGAGAGAGAAATAGGGAAAAGATTTACGAGCTTGTCGAGCGCTGGGGAATGCACATAAATAAATTTCGATGACAATAATGAGTGCGTCAATTATTAATATTGGATGCCAGTTTTGCAATTATCTGCGATCGATTCATGACACTTCACAGCAATAAGAGACTTGTCCCACTTATAATGTAATGAGTAATGAGAAATTAATCTCGGATAAAGTGGGCAAATATATATTACTCTGAGTTTGCAATTAATTCAAGCACAAATAAAACAAGTAGGACTAGGAGATACCCTGATGATTATTAAAGTGCTTAAAAATTGCAACAAAAAACAATTAAATAAACAAATATCAAAGAAAAAACAAAATATTCCCCAACGGGACTCGAACCTCCGACCCTTCGGCTACGCTGCACAACTTTTACCGGCTGCGCCACACCTTCATTTCGTTTTAATGTAATCAAATTCAGTTTAACCCTTACAAAAAAAATTCCGGACAGACAGATTCTGATTAAGAATATATATAGTTTATGGGGTGGGAAACAAAACACAAAACCATTATACCCTTTTTTATCAATTTCCAATGGTATACAAATTTTAAATTTCTTCTAAGACTCTTTCGACATAAATATCTAATATATATACCCAATATAAATTATATAAATTGTTGTAATGTATATAATATAATTAAAGAAATTATTTAGTTTGTAATTACGCAACGTAAAGCAACCTGAATTCCTAGATTAATTACGTAGTTCACTTGAAGGAAATATAATTTAATCAAAGCTAATAAGCTGGCAGATTCTTGAATTTAATTAAATTTAAAGCAGAGCTTAGGGTCCACAGCTGTTTCTTTGGGGTTTCCTTGGGGCTTAATAATGCGCGTATTTGTAAAACTCTTTGGTATTTAAATTGATGAGTGGAATAATACTTCACATGGTCGGGAAAACAATTGACGTTTTAAATGTCAATTTTGATGCGTTTTTAAACCAAACACAATTCAAACCGAGCGCAAACTTCAACGACAGTTTTACGACGCTCCAACTGAGAGTGTGACGAAGTGAGTGTATGTGTGTGTGTGTGTGTGTGTGTGTGTGTTACAGCCCTGGTTGTTTACTCCGAAATGGGCACAGCTCGCAAACAGAGCGCACAGTGGGTAGAAGCAAACCAAACTGTTGATAAGCAAACAAATTTTGTTAAATTTTACAGGGTATAGCCAAGCTATTTGCTTCAATATGCCAGAAAAATGCTTATATTCCTGAGTTTCAGCTCAGGCCTTGCTGCCTTTTGTAAGTTAAAGTCTTTCAAATATTTACAATTAATTTGCATTACATTACAATACATATCAATGGATAGATCTGGCGTACGCTTACCTAGGCTGGTGTCCCCTCCCCCTCCCCGCCTCTCGCCATTCGACTGTCTCTCTCTTTACTACGCCTGTTTGCCACGTTTGCTCACGGGGCATGCGCCGTGGTCGAGTGTGCCAGTGCCCCAGTGCCACGAGTTGCATGCACCAAAACGCGAGACGCGACTCCGAAAGGAAAATTGAACAAACCTTGCCACTACTATCGGTGGCAGCAGCAACGGCAGCAGCATCATTCAGATTCATAATTTGCCACAATCAGTTGAAGGCAGCACGCCGAAGGCAGCGCACGCAAACGCTTACGTCACGCTTTACGTTCTTAACGGTATTTGGTTTACGTTCTCAAGTGCTTACGTTTCGTGTTTCTGAGCGTGTGTGTGTGTGTGTGTGCTTGTGTGTGTGTACGGTAAACGTATTAGCCTTAAAGTGAGCGTGGTTAGCTTCAGGCCACGTTAATTGCCCCCTTCCACTCTCTCCTCCCTCCCTCCTCCCTCCACCCTCCTCACACACAATTAGACATTAAAGCGGCGGCATTAGAAAATCCGCTTAGCTCCCCTTTGTTATTTATCAATAAATTATAATGGCCTAATGCCAATTGACAGCTGTAGCAGCAGCAGCACTCCATAAATAAAGTATTCAAAATCATTTTGGCCAACAAACAAAAAATGAAAGCAAAAAAATAAATAAATAAATCGCGCTCAGCTCAAATTCTTGGGTTCTTGTTGTCATCAGCAAAACAGTCTCTATAAAACTAAGAAGCAATTCTCTGGTGTCCGTCCTCGCATTCATTTTCCCATTGGGGAACTCTCTGCAGCCCATCTCATTTTATTGTCAATTTTTTAAAAATATTGTCAATCCAAATCATCAAAGATGAAAATTACGACGATTATACAATGAAATTCTATAAAATAGAGCGAACACGGAATCAATATAATTAAAAGCCATACACAAAATTCCATCAAACATGAAAACCGGTTTAGTTTTGACAAAGTTATGGGAGCTTTAAATGTTAATGTTTCTTTTGACCAAAAAATTCAAAAAGTTTTATTTAAAAATGTAAATATTTTGAATGTAAACTCAAATTATAGCACAAATCATGACAAGAATTCCATCAAATGTGAAAATCGGTCTAGTTTTGACAAAGTTATGGGGGTTTTAAATATGGGAGACATGTATCCGAAAACTTTACAAGTCAAAATTTTAGTCAATTTTGGGCATGATTTTTCCCAAAAATTTTAACCTTTCAAAATCGGTTCTAATGTTGTTTTGTATGCAAAATGTAACAAAAATGAGTAATAATTAAGAAAAATTTGTTTTTGTAAAAATTAATGTAGAATAAATTTATAGTAAAATTCCTGAAGAAAATGCCATCAATCGTGAAAATCAATTGAGTTTTAAGAAAGTTATGGGAAATTTTGAAATATGGGAGACATGCAAAAAAATTTGCGAGATTTGCCATGTTGGCGTAGGCGAAAACTTGTTTAAAACTTCCAAAATTGGGGATTAATTTGATACTGCATAAATTAATATAATCTGGCTCACATATTGATATTTTGTTTTATATATAGGGAGAAAAACAGCTTTCTCAAGGTTAGTTATACTACATCATCATTAAAATTCACTGCTTACAGTGCTTTCTAAATAATTTTCTTATGTCATAAATGTAATTTACTGACAAAAATCTTTTGAAGATTTCTTGTTTTAGGTTTTGTTTTCTTTCTAAATACACATTTTTTTCTGGTAATTTAGTATATGTATTCGATGTACTTTGAGCGATTAATATATGTTACATCTTTATCGGAGTCATTGTATCTTATATTTCCTTTTCTTTGTTCGTTGGGTGCGTTTCACGTTTTTATATTATCCCTTTTTGCATTTATGAAATATTCAACGTTTATACGCACTCGTGAGCGCTCTGCTCGCAAATCTCTGCGTGCGCCAAACGCACTTCTTCTTCTTCTTTGCGCGTCCTCGTCATGGAGTCCTTGGCGTCTCGCGGGCGGCTTTGATGTTGTTGATGTTGTTCTTGTTGTTGTTGTTGTTGCTGTTGTTGCTGTTGTTGTTGCTACCGCTGCTGCTGCTGCTGCTGCTGCTGCTGCTGCTGCTAAGCTTAGCCCCGCTGCCAAGAGCGTGTGTATATATTGACAATGTGGCCGGGCTGATACAATGTACACACACACACACACACACACACACACACACGCAACCACACTCTCGCATAAACATTCAGCTGGCTGACTGCCTGATTATCTGCGCCAAAAAAAAACCAATACACTCAGAGAAAAAATTTAAAATTGTATGTTGATATAAAGTCTTGTTACTTTAAACATTTTTAAATAGGAAATAAATAATATATAATTTAAAATTATAAAAAATTAATAAGAATTTCTTTGGCAACCTTTTCTCTGAGTGCAAACACCAACAACAGCAGCATCACAACAACAGCGCGAACTAAAGTCAAATCGGGCACAGATCCGATTCCGTCTCCGTCTCCAACTGCGACGTCGTCTTCGACTCCGACTCCGAGACTCTGAGACAGAGTCAAAGTCATGTTTATATAATGGTGCGCAGAGCAACTATTAACTGGGCGCCGACAACTGGGCGGGATGGGTTAGAGCTGCGTGTTCCGGGTCTGTGTTTGTTATTTATTGTAATGCCACAACAGCCATAACGGTTACCACTCCCTCCCTCCCACTCCCTCCCCCCATCGAGGACATCCCTTCGAGCGACCACAGCAGCCATTAGATTTAATAAAGCAACGCTCTGGAAAAGAGTCAGACGATATCAGTTAGTCGGCCTGTTACGGGCATAATTATCTGACTCTGTCTGCCAGACAGACGCCAACTGTTGCCCCCCCCCCCCCCCCTGACACTAGCTGAAAATGTCACTTAACGATTTGTTGAATCTTGGCTGAGAATAATAGGTCGAAATGACATTAACAATGAGCACTGAATGAATCAGCATAAGTATGTTTTGAAGTCTATTAAAGCTTGCAGTAAATTGTTTAGAAGTTCATTAAAGCTTTGGGATGAAAGCTTTAATATATAATTGAGGTTTGGCTTAATAAGAGCTTTTAAAGTAAATTAAAGCTTGAAGCGTCTTTAATATCGCAAAAGATAACTGAATAATAAATATTGTATTCATATAATTATAATTATAATAGTATTAATATTAACATGCTAAGCTCATTAAAGCTGCTTTAAAACAAAAATACTTATCAAATTAAGGGCTTTTAATTGGCTTGAAGCTTATTTGACTGCTGATTAATATACCATAGAACACAACAAATTGCATTTACCTAATACCCTCCGGTTGACATTAAGCTCAAAGTTCGCAACTATTTCACACTTTCAAGTGCTTGTAGTTCTTGGCAAGTTACCTCGCTGCTGGATTAATTCAATTATTTTCGGCTAACGACATTAGATCTTTATTAGCAGCTGGCGCCTAATGAAAAGTGCGTAAAGAAAAAAATGCGGTAGAAAGAAAACGGGAATAAGGCTCAGCTGTCGCCTACAGAGTCATACTTATTATCACACCTGTATTGCCGAAACACACACATGCACACACACAAAAAAGAGGCGCGTACAACCAACAACAACAAAAACTAAGCACAGCAATAGAAATTACCAAAACAACAACAACAACAACTTTTCCAGCGCAATGCAAAGCGAGAAACGATAAGCACAAGTAAA
Organism: Drosophila micromelanica; assembly: GCA_004143825.1. NCBI lineage: Eukaryota > Metazoa > Arthropoda > Insecta > Diptera > Drosophilidae > Drosophila > Drosophila micromelanica. The sequence continues at coordinate 26,495 of SCDY01001501.1, forward strand.
GGAGCTGAGGAACTGAGGAGGAACTGAAACTGGCATTGAGGAGCTACAGGGAGCAAGGACAACCGTGAAACGACGACGACATTAACTTCATTTACGTCTCGCCACAGTTGAAATAAACGACTTTACGACACTGGCGGATTTGCTAAAAAGTAAGTTGAGCCCCAAACCCAAAGCCGCGACCCTCGAGCCGCTTGCCCCCCAACCCCCCACCCTCAAGCGAAATCGCCAGGCGGTTTCAATACACTATTTGCCATTTGAAAATGAGCATATTGGTTTACTAGCAAAGCTAAAAAAATATGAATCTTAAAATTTTTGTGGACACACCAAAAATCTTAGTTCATGGTAAGGAAATATATTTTTCAATTGTTATCAGCATTTGTAAATCTGTGAACAGAGTATGCCGCAGTCGGTGGCATTCGAATGCAATATTTTCACTGGTTTTTTTCTTCAGCTTCTTTCACCTGACACAGGCTGCTGTTCATTAACGCCAGGCACTGGCGCAGGCATCCGGGGCGAGGGGGGCTGGTGAATGATGTTAAAAAGCAGCGCCTGCTGCCAGCAACAAATACAACAACAATAATAACATCAATAACAATAACAACAACCACCTGAAACGAAGTCAACTGAGTGACTTCCGGAACGCGGCGCCGTTTGATGGTCACCGTGGCGCCGGATGTGCCAACTGTGTGTGTGTGTATGTGTGTGTGTGTGTGTGTGTGTGTGTGTGTGTGTATTTCAGTTCGAGTTGAGCAAATTCCAGAAAATTCACTTTGTTGTTGGCCCATACCAAATGGCCTAAATGCTTGACATTATTGCAATTTTGCTGTGCGTAGGGCAAAGTATGCAGCTAACCATTATTTTTTTATTTTTTTATTTGTTGTCGGCCTGGCAAAAACTCAATTATCACATTAGGCTAGAAAAGCAGCTAACATTTAAGACCTGAATTAGTCCGTAATCGCTTCGAAAATGTTTCAAACTCAGATTTTTGGCGCGTGAACCGGTTCGCTAGGTGGTTCAGCGCCATAATTGAGCAATAGAACTAAAATTTGATATCTTAATTAATTAATTGTATTGAGTTCAAAAATTTATTAAATTTGAATTCAAGCTTCGAATGATAATGAAATATATTTTTTTTTTTTGGTTGGCAATTTAAGCAACTCAGAAATGTATTTAGCTCACATGGTAAATATTGTAATGAAATTGATATTAATAAAATCAGCTTAAAACTTGTTTGAGCTAAGGTTCGCTAGTTTTCTAATATATCTCTTGGCTTATAAATAAACAAGTAAGATTGCTCTAGTCGGGACCTCCCGACTGATGTTTTAAATTCTTCGTATGCTTTTCGCGAACATAATAAAATAAGTTTGGTGGCTCTAGCTCTAATGGTTTGGGAGTTATGCTTAAAAAACCGAGTCA
>SCDY01001502.1:0-27889 GCA_004143825.1 Drosophila micromelanica
GGATCCAAGAGTTTTACTTGTCAAAATTTTTCTAAATTTTGACATGATTTTTGACCAAAAATTTGACCCCCTCAAAATCGGCCCCAATGTTGTTTTTTTCACTAATTGTGACTACCACAATCGATTACAAATAGTATTTCGCCATTTTAAATTTTGAAAAGAAAATTTTTTTGGAAAATTTATAAGGGAGGAGAACATGGTTTTTTTTTATAAGTATATTAAGTTAGGTATAACAGGACAGTGGACTAACCTCAATGCTCTGGAGCCTGGCCAAGTTGGTGTCATCGATGTGCAGCTCCTGCGTCTTGCCGCCCTGCGAGGAGGCCTCGATCTCGACGCTGAGCGAGGAGACCTCGCGAATCCGGGAACGCACCGTGTACTCGACCAAAGCGCGCAGTGCGGCGCTCGTATCCTGGGTGGACGCCCAGCCGCCGTCGTACAAGCGCTGTGCGTTCAGCCAACGCACAATGGGCTCCACAAAGAATTCGCGACGTGCGACATAAACCAGGAGCGCATAGGCGGTCGTCTCGATGTTCAGTGAATCATATTCGTACGGGAGGCGGGGCAGCGAGAACCACTTTTGATTCTCCAGTTTGCGCGGCGGCTGCGGCAGTTCCTGATTGCCCCAGTACATAAAGTCGCCAATGGTGCGCGCATGTCGACGCAATATGCTGAACACATGCTCCGCAATGGGTGAGTTGCAAAGTTGCAGCGCGTACGCCGTAATGGCCACATCGTACGGCTCCGGTGTGTCCTTTAGGAACTGCATATTCCGCTCGATCCAGGCAACGGCACGTTGGGTGGCCAACGCGACCCGGGAGCCCAGTGTGCCCGACAGATCCTTGACCGTGGCCAGGGTGATGAGGACGTGTGAGGTTAACGTAATGTTCCGGTTGCGCAGGCTCGTATAGCTGGCGGAATTGGTGCGATTCATTTTGCGATCCGGCAGCCAGGTGACCTCATAGAAGGCGCCCTCCGGCGTCTGGTGCTGGAGCAGCCAGCGCATGTTCTTCTCAATGATGGTGGCATCGATCCAAATGAAGTTCTCCCACTCATAGAACGAGGCCTCCTGAAAGATGCGCAAACAGTAGCTGGTCAGCCACACGGACGACGCCGAATTGTTCCAATCGGAGCGGAACAGCGAGAAGCTGCCATCGGCACGCATAAAGCTCAACTGTCGCTGGTATCCAATGTTCATGTGATAGAACGCGTTCTTCTCCAGTGTCTTGTTGCGCTGATTGATCAGGCGCATATACATGATCGTATACAGATTGGCCGCAAAGCTAAAGGCGTTCTGTTCCGCCGACTCCATCGGCAAATAGAGCAGGGAACTGGCGTTGACGGGCATCGTTGGAAATATGGGACCCACCACATCGCCGACAACGGAGATGCGTGCCCGATTCGAGCCGTAAACGAAATAACGTTCCACCTGATAGGGTATCTCCGGTGTCTGTGTGATGTTCACGTGCATATATTCGAGGACATAGGCGCGATTCGACAAATCCAGCAGCACCGACTGATGCCTGTACTGGGGCAATCCGTCCGATTCGACGTGCAGTGTTCGTTTTATGGTATCCGTGCCCAGCAGCGTCGCCACATGGAGCGTCACCTCGATGTCGCCCAAACGTTGCGGCACCACGGGCACATAAACCACCGTCGTGCCCTGCGCATCCAGATAGATGAAGAACTGATGCTCACCGAAACTGGTGCGTGGATTATAACTGCGCACGATGCCGTCCTCCTCGACGTGGACAAACTTGTAGTTGGGACTGCCGTGCAGCACCACGGTGGCCTCAATGGGCGTGGTCATGTAGTTGAAGACGGTGACACGAATGCCCACCTGTTCGCCCTGGCGACAGGTATTCGGCATCTCCACATTGATGAAGAACGGCTGGACGCCAACATATTCCAGGGCACGATTCAACATGCCGAAGCCCTTGGAGGGACTGACACTGAACGCACTGACCATCCAATAGGCGGGACGATCCGGCACCTCCACATTGAATATAAAACGGCCGTGCGGTCCGATGTTCACGTCCTTCCACAGCCAGACGTTCTCGTAATGGCGGAGCACGCGATTGAAGCGATATTTCCGATAATTGAGTAGCTCCGTATCGTTGCGCACATGACAGCCAATCTCATCGGTGCCGTCTTCGCAGTCGAAGAGGCCGTCACATTGCTTCTCCAGGCGATAGCAGCGTCCGCTGAGGCACTCGCCAAAGCCCAGGGTGCGATTACAGTTGTCCTGGCGTCGCGGCACAAAGCCATCGGTGAACACAATCAGGCCGCTGTATTCGAACGTGCGATTGGCATCGATGCCGAACGAGGAGGCCGGAAAATAGACGAGCTCATCGGGATTGCCCTCGTGCGAGTACCAAATGTGTTTATATGTACCGTTTGTTTGCTCATCGAAATTGGACATTTTCGTTATGATCTTGGCGTAGGTCAGCTCGTTGCCCGCCTGCATTGTGTAGAAGGCGCTATCGATGCCGGAGAGACCCACATAGGAGCCAGGCTCACCGAAGATGGCCACCTCGACCTTTTCGCCGGTGCGCGCCTTTCGATTGTTAATGTAAACCGTAAAGTTGTTACGTGAAATTCCATTAACGGGGAACGTCAACGAATCGGCAACCACTTGACCCTGTTGGGTTATCTTCCACACCACCAGAGTCGCCATCGGCGCCATCTCAGCGCTGAGGACCACAGCGATGGTGCGTATGCCCTCGGTGATCGTCTCGCGATCATTGATCAGTATAACGCCCTTGGACATGATCAAATAGTTGAACTCCTCCAAATAGAAATTGGTCCGTATGTGAAAGATGATGTACTCCCCGACCACCGGCTGCTCGGTGCTGGTCGTGATCTTGATGTGCTGATTGCGCGGCGAATAGTGCGAGACGAGCAGCAATTCGGTCTGGATGCGTTCACCGCGCGGATCCACGAACACCGCCTGCAGTCGCATATTCTGTATGCCGTTGAGGAAGTCCCGAGCCTGCGGCCGTTCGTCCAGCTGGAGATCGTTGCGTATATCGATTTTCAGCTCCCAGACGCCGTCGCTCTGCTGGGACATGTGCAGGCGCTGGGTGGGCCAGTCACGGCGACCGCCATTGCGACTCTCCACAAAACCGCTGACCTCCATGAGGCCCTGACGCAACAGATTCGGATTGATGGGTGAACCATCGTGGTATTCCACCACCAGGTATGTGGTGAAGGGCATTGCGGGCTTGAAAACCTGCGGCGATTCGCCGAGGAAGGCGACACGCAAACTGGAATTGTAGACACGCGCCACGGCATAGCCGCTGATGATTTCATCGTAGAATTTCTCGCCGACGGTGGCGGTGATTAGCACCTCCATGTTGGCCATGTTGGGCACCAGTAGCTCCAGTTCACGCAGCGGCCATTTGAAGTCGAAGGTGCCGTTGAAGTAGCGCAAAAATGGCAACGAATTGCGATAGCTGCTCGTCCAGGAATCGTAGCTGTCCAGCATTTCGGGTTTGCGCACCCAGAATGGCCACTCCTCCTCGAACAGATAGCTGCGCTCCACCACATACTGATTGCGATACAGCAAATCCTGCGAGAGATCGACCCCATCCTGCGGCAGCTGTGAGGGCACATTGTACGGCTGCTGCTGCTGATTCGGATTCTGATTGGGATAGTTATAGCGCCAGCGTTCGTTATACAAATTCGACTGCTCCAGCGGGGAGCGACCCAAACGGAACTTCTCGTTCAGCACCTGATTGCTAAAGTAGCCAATGGGCCGAATGGTCGCCTTCAGCGTCAGATTGCCACGCACGGGCAGACCGCTGGTGAAGTTGGCCATCACACGGCCATAGATGTACGGATCGGTGGTGAAGAAATACGCCGGCATCGTGACATTCACTTCGAAGCGCGTCTGATAGTATTCCTCGACACTGAAGTGACTCTCCTCCTGTTGACCCTGGGCAATCACCCGAATCGTCCATTCGCCAAAAGTCGGCTGATCCGAGAGCTTGTACTCCAGCGAGACGGAGCCCAGATTCGATTGCCTACAGATTACGCATGTTTAATAAAGTTATCAACTGGTCATCAATTAAATATAAAATGCTCAAGTTAACTGTGTGCACAACTAGCAAATACCCCGTACGCAATTACGAATTGAAGCTACTTAAAATTGAAAATCGCCTCACATTTTAGATTTGTTTGTTTGTCAAGGAGAATGAGAGAGAGCAAATGTAAGAAAGAGATAGAGAAAGCAAGTGTAAGAGAAAGAGAGAGTATATGAGAGAGAACGTCTATGACAGAGCGGAAAAGATTGGAAGAGTAAGAGAGCGCAAAAGCGAGTAAACGAAAGAGTTAAGAAAACGAGAGACTTCAGGCCTTACTTGAATTTATGAGAACCGCATAGAAGGGCCCGAATTAACATAACGTAGAATATTTTATCTCTAATCTTGCAGATAACATACTCTTCAATAACCTCTTCAATAACCAAAACTAGCATGGTATATTCTGTATATATGTTATATAGTCGTTATAGGAACTGTACAAAAGAATGGCAATATATATAGTAAATATTGATTCTTGAGTATGACATCTTAGAGATCGTGATGTTTAATGAGACACACAGACGCACACTGATCGGGTTTATATAATGTATGCCCACTTTTAAATGCGCATTGGGTACAGTAAACTGGAGGTGGAGCTTACCGGGACAGCCAGCGCTTGAGAATGTGTCGATTGGGATCCAGCATGTAAACATCGATGGCATTATCGAAACCCTTCAGTTCGGTGGTAATGGGTATTGTGCGGAAACGCACCGTTTCGCCCTGCATGTAGAGGGGCTTGTCGGTCTGCACGAAGATGGTCATCGAGCGCTGCGAAAAGTCCAGACGCGTTTCATTGAGGAAGGCGACGCCGCCGAAGACATCCTGATAGAAGCCCTCGACACGGAGTCGATAATCGCCGGTGACGCTGGTCGGCGGAATGCGCATGAGAAGCGTTTCCGGGACACCTTCCTTGACATCCTTGGAATCGCCGCTGATCTGGACGCCGTCGCACGAGATGCTCGCATGCACCGTGATCGGGTATTTGGCCTGGAGTATGGAAACGGAGACTTGATAGATCAGGCCCGGGCGCACCATGCGCGAGGCCACAATAAAATAGCTGGGCTCCCGATTATACAGCGTCTCCAGGAACGAGCTCTTCGTGTTGTATGCCGTTTTGCCACGCCCCAAACTGGGCTCATCGTCGCCGTAGCCGGGAACGCCCAGACGCTTGTTGTAATCATCCTGGGTGCCCAGGTCATTGTAGCTGCCGTCCGTCCGAAATATGTTCGGATTTTGATTGTTGTTGTTGAGATTGGGATTCAAATTTGGATTGAGATTCGTTCCGTATTGCGGATTGTTGTCGTATGGCGAAGTGGGCAGCGGTTGTTGTTGCTGCTGCGGTTGTTGCACATTGTAAAAGGTGCCTTCGTTTTGTGCCGCCACCAGCTGCAGTGCATCCAGGCCAGCGCCAAGCAGCAGCAACGCCTGCAGCACCTGCCACATGCGTTGCATCCTCAAATCGTGTCTGCTGCGCTGCATAGATAAAAATAAGAAGATTTATATATAGAATATTATGAAGTTGAAGTCAATCAATCAGTGCATCAAGTGAAATGCGTCGAGTGAGAAGAATCAATTAGCAGCAAGTGCTACATTTGTATTCCACAATAAAAATAGTGCTGTTGACTGCTTGAGCTGTTTTCTGTCGTCGTTGTTGTTTTTAGTATTTTTCTTCTTCTTATTTGCTGTGCGTGTTCTGGCTCTGAGGTTCTTGTGTTTAGTCTGCCCGAATGTTTTCCGCGTGCTGTGCAGGCAACCAAAACAGCAACAACGGCAACCACCAGCATGCAAGAAAGGGCACTGCAGACAACACCGAATTGTGAATACTCTACTGCTCATATGATCTTAACAAAATAAATTTTCCTTATTTCAGAAAATTAATTTGCAAAAATGAATTTACTAATTATATAAATAATCTATATATGCCATAGTTTAGGTGTAAACGTTAAAAGCTCAAAACCTCAAAAAGGAGTAATTAGAAAAAACTAAAAATATTCTTTAAAATTGTATTTTTCATTGCAATAAACGTTTTTGCTTGAACCAGTTCGAAATAAAAACGACAACTCTCTGAAAACTCTCTTAAAAAGACCCTTTTGAAGCACTTAAAGAGACTTTGCACACTTTAAATGCCACATGTGATTTATGGGCACATTCAGTTCTTGAACATTTTTATACTCGTTTTATTTAGAAGTTGCTTTTCTTCAATGTATAGCATTTTTTATTAAGAATTCTGAAGATGTTTGTGCGCAATATGGTCCAAAATTCCCCCTTCAAGTGTTGCACATTCAACGTTTTACAACACTGCAGCACAATCAGTGTTAGGCTGTGGCATATACAGGCACTGCGAATACCCTCTAGCAAGGGTATAAAATGAGGGCGTTGCATTGATATTTATAGCAGGAGCAATGTACGTGCTATATATACACAATATATATGGCATGGATTTGGGCGACGCACACTAATGCCACACAACAAGCACAACATGCGGCATTTAAATGATGTCAAATTTTAAGTTAAATGTCATTCAAGTGGGCGCGCAATTAGTCTTTGATATAGGATATGTGCCAAAGCGCTTTACGGCGACAGTTGGGCAACGCCTTAAACTAAAGATGCTATAATTTACGACTGGCCCACTTTTTTGTATGTGCTCGTTGGCATAGAGCCCTGAAAACTATTAGTTATTGACTTCGTCAAGGAAATGCAACAAACAAACCGAAAAAAAACCAAATACATTCTCAAAGATGAATGAATGCGTAAACATATAACTAGCACGTGTCATTAGTACATCATTTTAAATAGAACTAGTAAGTGTCATAACCTTGTTATTTTCGCTTGATTTGCAGATAACTGTTGATTGATGCTAAACAAGTGTTGTAAAATAATGCTAATGCAACTTTAATAATTAGTCGAACTTATCGATACAACTTGCGACTGTGACAAATGGCGGCCGCCGAAAGCTGCAAATTTAACGGCACTTATTTTTTGACTTTGACGAATTGATGAATATAATAAGAAGAAAAGCAGCTTATCGCGATCTTAAAAAAACACCCCTGCTCCAATGAACAAGGACAATGCCTTAGGTAAAAAGACATTTCAGGCAACCATAAAAAGACAGGCGAGAAAAGGTGAGAGGTAAGGACAATAAGGTGTACCAGCAGGCAAAGCGCACTTGACCCTCGGGCGACGCGGCCAAAAACTAAACAAAACGAGAGATAGAGGGGAAGACCATTTGAAAGGCAGTTGCCGGTAACGTACAAAACAACAGAGCAGCACACGCAACACAGAAGATAGTGTCGGTTACCTGTGTCCATGTGTGTGTTTTGTCTGCGCACTGAAGCAGCAGAAGTCGCTGGCCGAAGTGAAAACAAACGAGAAAAAAAGAACCAAACTCGATAATAATAATTCAACTCAATCCACCCTTTTGCTGCTGTGGCTCACATACACAAGTGTGCACACACTCACACATGAATATACACACATGCATGTACATACGTAAAGTGGCATTAATTAGTGTTAAGCCATTGGTAAGGGGAGGGCAAAAGTGCAACTGAAATGCGTGCAGGAGCTGGGCACACACCAATATGCAAAAAAACAAAAAAAAAAAAATGGCTATGAAATTTGAGCGCTTGTCGCATTTCCAATTGGGCAGCAGGTGGCTGTTTTATATCTCTGTTCGCAGGAAGAAGCCTGCGGCCATTTTACACGCATTAAATATGGTTTTGGGCATTATCAAATAAGATTACTGACTAGTTTTTAGTTGAAAGGGCTATCAAACTAGCTTTTCAGTTTTTGGTCAACGCCCATGTGCAAGCAGCACCAGCAGTCGTAACAACAACAACAGCATAATAACAACGCAAGCAGCGCAGGTATTTGAGCAAACAGTTTGTGCGGGTCATCGTCGCCAAGCGCTGAAAACAGCACTGCACTCACCTGTATTTTGGATTTATTGTGTCACGTTATACGCTATTGCGCCTGCATTATATTTAAGAACAGAAGCAACACAAAAATTAACTTTTAACTTAAATGTTAAATAAATGAAACACAAAACCAACGGCGCACGCACACACGCACACGAACCCGCAACGCGATGACTTATGATAGTGACGTGCAATAAGAAACTAAATAGAGTTATCGCACCACACCCCTTCCTATCGCAATCAAAATAAAAGATAGGCAATTGGACATATCGATGTTTAAAAATAATCTGTCTATGACGATAAGACCTTTATAAGCTAACAGCGACGCATCGAAAAATATATTTTTTGTTAAAAAATGCATAATTTGAACATGTTTAAAAATATCGATTTTACCGATAGTTGTGTTGAGGTGCCAAAAATATTTGAACTCGGAACGCATTTGCGATATATTATATCCCAGCCAATGCTACAGAAATGTTTTTTTGTTGAATGCAAACTTTCTCAATTAACAGAACCAACAAATACTTACGACTACAGTAATAAAAACCGCTCGCAAATTACTCTCATAACGGTGTTTTGTTAGATGACTTATTATCGGCAACTGGTAACAACGATCGATATATTGAAGTAGCAGTGCTGTACAACGATAGTTTTTCAGAACTTATTAAATTTTCAGTATTTTTATAAGGGCAAATGTGAGACCAGGCTTTGACAAGTGATAAATACTCACAATTTAAGAGAAGTGTGTGTGTGTGTATTGTATGCGTGTGATGTAAGGTCATTCGCGTGAAAATATCAGCGAGGAAAAAATCGAATTTTTGTGTTTTGTGTGCTAGGTAAATTCCAAAAGAGTGCAAAATTATGCAGCTAAAACCAGTGCGATTGCAATAATAATCAATTTGTGTACACTAATGCGGAGTGAGCACGTGCAAAGTTGCAAATCTATGCCAACGCAAAAATTATGACGAAAAGCAGCAGCAGAATACTCGCTCACACACAGGCACACATCCAACGCACGCACGCACACACAGGCACACATATACTTGAAAGCGGAGGAGCTTGAGCTAGAACCTAGAGTTGTCAACGCTATCCAAAGACTTTCGTCATTGAGTGTGTCGCGTATTGTGAATGTGCGTGTGTGTTTTGTGCGTGCCTCGTTTGCATATATATATATATATGTGTGTTGGCAGAGTTCTGGTAGTAAAACAAAAACGAAAAGAAAACCAGGAAAAAACCAACCGAAAAAAAGTGAAATATACATAATTTGGTCCAAATAAGGGCCAGGTGAAATGCAAAAATAAATGAAACTCGCCAGCGTTTGAAAAACTATTACATAAATAGTACAAAGTGTAAATGTAAATGTTATTGAAAAGCGCAAGGCGAAGGCGCCGCCGCTGCTGGCGTCATCGCGGCTATAAAGAAGAAGACAAAAAAAAAAGAAATGAAAAGAAAGGAGAAAAGAGGGAGCAGCTAGCAAAAATCCCGTTACTATATTTGCACTCAATATACTCATTGTTGCCATTTCTCGCATACACAAGCAATTTATCTATATATATGTACATATATATTATAGGGTAATATATATGTGTGTATGTGCTTCCATCTCGTGACTTGAAATTGTTGAGTGTATTTTTGACTCCTGGTCGAACAAATTAATATTGGTGCCCTCAACTAATAATTGCTCTTCCTCTTGCCATGAGAGTGTGGATAACGAGAGGCGGCGCGGGTGGCCTCACTATATATATGTATATATATAAAATAAATGTGTGTTTGCGTGTATTTGTGTATGTGAGTGACCTCGTGTCTGTGTGTCGCGTGCTTGTGACTGTGTGTGTGTGTGCGGCAGCGGCAAGGAGTGTCATGCGTATTTTGATGCCTCTGCTCCTGTCCCCCTAGCCCACCCTACAACGCTTCGTATCATCAACAACAACAACAAGAATAGGCGCTGTTCCTTTGCTCCAACGAGTTTTATCTTGTTTTCCGTTTTAATCATATGCGGGCTTTGAGAGACAATCACGTCATCCAGCCTGACACACACACATACACACACTATAAAGTCATTTGTGTTAACTTTAGAGCTGAGCCGTTGTGTGTGCGTGGGTAGCGCGTGGATTCTATTGTTATTAATATTGTTTCTTCTTCAAATTTCTCATTTTAAGCTTAATCAATTAAATTAGCTTCTTCATAAAAAAATATATGTATGTGTATTTTGCGTCTTGTGGGCAGAGTGACCTTAACTATAATAATACCAATAATACCAAAGTTGTTTGTATGGCACATACGTATGTTAAATATCATATCAATTCAACTATAAAAATGTTGATCAATGTTCAGCGTTTGTCATTTATGATCAACTGACATGACTCGAACGATTTAACTTATTCAGCAAATAGAAAAAGAATTTTACGCTTTATTTCCTAGAAATACAACTGTTTATTAGTAGCCATAAATTTATAATACTAATAAATTTATTATGGTATATTAAATATTATATCTATATTTATATATATAGATATATATACGTTAAATTGCAATTATGAATGCCGCTTATTATTAATTTCTCAAAGCTGCCCAGCATCATCACATCATCGACTACGTCAATTTTGTTTTTGTTCTCGCTTTCGCATGTAAGTCTGCGTGTGAGTGAACAGTAAATAAACTATGACCGGGATACTGAGTCATGGCTATCCGATGACGTTATGCTGCGCTGAAAGGCAATTTGTCTCAAAACTGGTCCGAACTTTGCCAATAAAAAGCGCAAAACTTTATTAAGAAAAAAAATTTTTAAAAATGTTACAATTTCTTATATGTACGCACACATGCATCAAGCATGTCAATCGATATCGAGTACGGCAAATAATCGATAACCGGCGACCGTCACTGTTGTCTGCTCTAATGCGCTCAGCTGTTAATTGTTTTTCTTCAGCAATTACAAAAAAATTAATAAAAATTAAATAACATGACGCGGGCCGATGTATTATTGTTGCTGTGCGCCTTTTGTTTTAACGTAACGAAATTAGCTTAGCAGCTACCCAGCTAAAAATCATGTCGAAACCGCTGCCAACTGCTTTTAGGCAGCTCATCAGTGTTGCCGCCGACGCTCCTCCCGCACCTCCTGTGCCCATTGGTCGGTACGTGGACGATTCACGTTATTCGTTGTCGTCCGCTTTTTTCGTATTTGTATAAAATACTGCAATGAGCTCTTTATCTTTATGCCGCGAAAATATGAGTACATATGTATATATGAATATGTATTTGTATATTAAATATGCGTATGACTACTGCTGACGGAAACATTCGCCGCGAATGCCGCCGCATACACGTCGCTGCGGGGTAAACAAACTGCCGTTGCTTTTTTTGCTGTTACTGTTGCTCTGCAGCAGCAGCTGCAGCTGATAACGGTTCTGCCGCCTGTCAGCCAACGAATTTCTATCTCAAAGCAACAGCAAAACAATGAGCTAATAACAAATCCGTACGACTTTTATCAGTCAGCCATGACGACGTCGCTGTCTCTGTCGCTGCCACTGCCGCCGTCGCTGCCGACCGTTGGCCGAACGAGCGTCAAGCTGCGTACTTTTTGTGTTTTTTGCCTTGCTCTTTTGCCTACTCGCTCGGTTGCTGTACGGCGGATAGTTCAGTCTGCTCGCTGATTTCGTTGCGTTACGTTTACGCTTACGTTGCTTTCCGTTCTGTTGTGTTCCGTGTCCGTTTTTTACCAAGTTTTCGTTGGTTAGTGTGTTGTGGCGGTTATAAAGAGTGCAGAGGCCACCCCAGTACGTAATTTTAACGACAAACAAAATAAATACTAAAAAAATTTTCCCACATTTCCAAAAATTTCTAGTGTCTAGCTTCTATTAATTTTTGAGTGCGTTTGCTTAGAAGACGTCAATGTGGCATATTTCTTTTTCTGGTTTGCCAGCCAAAAATTCCTCGACCCCCAGTTTCACAGCCAGCGTGCCTGTTTGTGTGTGTGTCTGTCTGTGTGTGTGTGTGTATGAGAGAGAGAGAGAGCTTTTGACTACGCATATTAACGAATAACGTCAAAAGTTATTCGGCGCGACAAACCATAAGAAATTAGCAAAAGGTGCAGCTTCCCTCCGCGCCATTAGCACGTGTGCAGCATACAACGCTGACGTCTATGTAATAGCAATAGAGCGAGAGAGAGAGAGATATAGAGATAATGAGTGCAAATAATAGCGAACATTTTATATTTAGTTGAATTCCCGTTTGGGTTTATTGCTGTTGTTGTTGCTGCTGCTGCTGCTTCTTCGCATCCTTGAGCTACACCTTCTCTTTCTCCCTCACACTCTCACGCACTTGTAGACGCCGCGGGCATTCTTCTCTGCTTTGGTGCTTTGCTTTATTTTGAAATTATGTATTTTTAAATTCTGTGCAAAAAGCATAAAATCCAAAGCAAAGAAAACCAACAAAAATATATATATAAAATTGACAAAGCAACAAAGCAAGAGCAATAAATATAAAAACGTTTGTTAAAAATCATTTTTCTACATTTTTCTTTTATTGCAAATATCAAATGAAAATAGCGACAAGAAATAAGAACAAAAGCTGGAGCTGGTTAAATAAAGAGAAAGAGAAGAAGAATCGTTATAACAAAACACAAAAACCAACCAACCAACAACAACATCAACTAATATCAAATTAATGTTAAGCATAATTAATTAAAAGCAAAAAATTAAAATAAAATAAAATAAATACAACGTATAATTAAAGCTATTCATAAATTAATATTAATAATGATTTAGTAAGTTAAGTATAAAGTACAAAAAACAAAAAATAATAAATAATAAACAACACCAACCAAACCAACCAAAAAGAAAAATAAAAATAAAATAAAATTAATCAAACAGCAAATAGTTAAAGAAAATTTAATATGCGAGCAATTTGAAACGACGACAACAACAACAACAACACCAGCGCAACATAAATACAATTACAACAATTGAACACAAACAACAACCACAACTACAACTACAAACAAACAACAACAACAACACGGATCAATACCAAAGATGGAGGCAAAATTCTTGGCTAGCGCTCTTTCATTCCTCTCGATATTTTTAGCGGTTCATGCTCAATCATTTGGTAAGTAGACAACATAAATATTATAATAGTAATAATAATAATATAATCACAATTAACAATAAAAGATTATAATAATAATAATGAAAACAACAACAAAAACATGAACCCAAGCCCCTAAAATACCCCTATAATTAAGCTCTTTATATGTCTTTTTATGTATCTATGTTTATTTTGTTTTATCTATGTGGGTGTACATAACTGCAGCAGATACTGCAAACAATAACAAAACAAAACAAAAGCTATATGCAAAAATAAAAGATAGTATGTGGTTTTTAAGCTTTCAAAACGCCGACCTCCCCAACATTCTAATTGCCCAGTGCAGAGTCCATTTGAATATTCGTTGTTTTTCTTGATTTTTTTTTTTTCGAATGCCCAGCAGAACTTTACTGTTACCAACCATTTTTAGTTGATTTTTCATTATAAAAGCCATTTTTATGTGGATAGTAATTATCATTTCAAAACTTTATTGGTTAAACATGAAAAATGTTCAAAAACCAAGTTAATATTTACATTATTTATATTGGTTTTTGTACTTTTATAAAAACATTCGACTTCTTGATAGAAGATTTAGATAGTAGGAAACAATAAAGATGAAAAATAATGTTTTAAAAAATAAAAAAATATATTGAAAGTAGAACAACGTTTACAATAAAATTAACTGTATTGGGTATATCAAAAATAGTTATATATTCTTTTTATTTATTTCTCTATCTATTCGGTCTCGAAAAATGCCTCTTCTGTCCTAAACCCATAAACTAAAAAAACAGTATTTAAGGTTAACAGATTAAATTTCTCCTTGAATCAAAAAAAAATTGCTCTTTAATAATGAATTGATCACTTCATTTATTTTTTGGTTTTAACTCTTATTTCTGTATTAATTAGATACATGTTGTTATTTGTGAAATATTCACTTTGCTGGTAAAACTCAAGACAAATCTTTCATTATTTGATATTATTTTTTAAAATAATAATTCCCAAAGTTCTGCTGGGTTTTTGCCGTGCACACACACACACACACACACCTAATAGAACATAATATAACACACACATATTGAGGGAACACTTTCCTTTTGCTTGGTTTTTGTTTTCTCTTTTACAATGTAAAAGCGGCGCCCGACCCCCCCCGAAAGGCCATCAGATTCTGACTTGCCCTCTCTTTGTGTTTCTCATTCTCTCACTTTCTCTCTCTCTGTCTCTCACTCTTTCTATCTTTCTCTCGTTGTCTATCTTTTTGGCCTTTAGTTAAGTGTACTTGTGCTTCGATATTTTTGTGTTGCTTTTTATAGTTTATATTGTTGGGTTGGGTTGGGTTTGGGTACTGAGACTGGCACTGGTCGACATTGTGTATTCCCCCCCCCCCCCCCCCCCCCCCCACCCTTCCATCCTCTCCGCACATCCCCTTCTTTGCCTTGCCACTGATTTTCTTTATTTTTTTTCTATGCGCCGTGCGCTCATTTGATTTTCAATTTTCCACACAATTGCAAAAAGAAAACCAACGGCAAAAAAGAGAAATAACAAAGCCAACAACAACAATACCAATATATATTAGGTTCATTTTAGTATTTCAGTTTATATTTTGTGATTCTTTTTTTCCACTATTTTTCTCTATATTTTTTTCTTTTTTATTTTATTTTCCTAAGGCATTTACACGGTCGCCAGGTGTAGAGCACCCAGTTTTCGCCGGTGCCGATGTTCTTGTCTGTGTAGTTGTTGTTTATATTAACTCATCGACCCGTTACTCGGTGCTGGGTACTCGGTACTCGATACTCGATACTATATACCGGCTGCATTGTTTACAGTGCGCTGTGTAGAAACCGTTTTGGCCATCAAAGTTCTCTGTATAATAGCCTTTGCCTTGCTTTTATCTACACACACACGCACACACACACACACACACACACACACACACACACACACACACACACACATGCATATGTATATTGCCCGTCGTCCCATCTATTTATTATTCTAAGCATACTATCCAGCCAGACCATCTATTAGCTAACACCCCAGCTGTAGTCGGTATACATATATGCGTCTCATATATGTACACTTGTGTATGTCACGCCCCTTCCGCCTCACAATTCAAGGTGTATTTTTCAAGTTTTGATCATTTTTTATTTCATTTTGTGAACAGCATTAAAGTCAAGCTGAGTAATTGATGATTAAACCCTGGAAATTAATTTTAATTTACAAAACGATTTCTAAACTGATTTCTTTCGATTTTCTTGATGGTGTAAATATATTCTTGGGTTTTTATTGAAACTTAAAGTATTGGAAAATTGCAAACTAAATTGGAATTTAGATCTCATTTAATTTAAATAAAATTGTATTGAAAAGTATCTTATATTTTTTATAGGATCTCCATTTAAGTTAAAAAATAGACTGAGTTGATAAAATATTTTTATCGAATAAAATCAAGATACTTTTATAGACTTCAACCACCTTCAGACCAAAAAGTTAATTTAAACAAATTAAAAACTAATACATTTTAGCCCAATTCACACAGTCTTCCAAGTCAGAGGGTATTTCATTATTCGTTGCAACTCTTTGCTCAGGTGTTTAATTTAAATCCATGTGATTATCATTATTTTGCACATGTTTTCCATCCCCCAACTTATTTTAGTTTTTAAATTTTGTTCGTTATGTACAATGTTTTCAATGAGTTTTTGCATTGTTTACGTAAATATACAGAATCATACGTAAAATAATGGAAACCTAGGAAAGCTTTTCATATTTCAAATGGCAATTTTCGCACGATTTAAGTAGATGAGTGTGTTTGGGGCATGAGCATAAACCATATGAATCACGAGCATCGAGTTTTCGACCACTTGCCTGATCAGATTTATAAAGTATTCTTTTTGTGGTTGTATTGTTTGTTTAACGAATTGAGTGGTACATTAATTTTGTCACAAATTATTTACCCTCAAGAATATATCTTTTGATGATCAAAAGAAAAAACTTATTGAAAAAGTAAGAAATATAAAAAATGATTTTCCTAGTGGTGACCAATATAAATTAGTCACAATCGAGATTGGCGAGGATTTTTTAACTGCGGCACTTAGAAAAAAACTCTTCCCCCTCCCTTATTTCGGGTTCAAAGTAATTTTCGTAGGCAAAAAAAAAACAAAAAAAAACGAAACCACGTGTTGTCCAGGTGTTTATATTAGCTTTTGTGAATCTATTTTTTTGATTTTTCATTTTCCTTGCTCTGCTGCTGTTTTTCATATTTTCATTTGTCGAGGTTTTTCCGCACAGCGCAGGTTTCTGAACTCCACAACTGTATTTACAACAATAACAAACACGAAGGAAAAGCAAAATATGTAACAGCAGGCAAATTTTCCTGCATTGTTTTTATTTTTGTGTACGCGAGTTTTGTGTACACTGAGGCTTACCTGTTTTGCTTGCCATGTTTATTCTATATTTCATTACATTAATAAATGTCAAATATTTAAATTTCGGCTCGCCCAAATCGCCAACAAAGTCGATAGATAAATGATGTGGTCAGGGCACAGTGGAGCAAAGCTGACGCTAATGTTACGAAATTGATATCCTTTCATGTTTATTATGAAACAATTATATTATTCAAAAATTAAATTTGAACCTTTGGGATTTAAAATGTTCTATTCTAAGATAAAGTAAACACATTTTGTTATATATGATATTTAAATGAAAGTGTTTATTGAAAGTGCAAATTTGTAGTTTTGAAAACTTTTTTGTATTTTTATCAAATTACTTGAACCGTAACCTACTAGTACATTGTACTTATTCTTTTATTCCTACCAAGTCGGTTGATTTCAACAGCATTTCATAAATGTGTACGTGAATGATCTATTTATAAATTGCACTGTTACTTGGGCTTTTATCTAGTCGAGAGAACTGCGTTCAGCGAAAACATTATTTTTATAAAGACAATAAACATGAAATGTAATTTCCCTTTCAATGTCGTCGTCGTCGTCGTTGGCGTCTTTGTTGTATTTGTTATTGTTGTTGTTATTTTGTGTTGTCAGTGCCGCATCATTGTTAAAGAAATGCCGCCCATTTGCAAGGGCGTGGCAAGATATTGTTCGGTATGCTTTTTGCATTGCTTGCAGCTCGGAATGGGTGGCACATTTTGCTAAAAGAGGTTGCCTCTGTGTTTCCGGTCGTGCTAGATAATGACTGCTTAAACAGAGCAATGTACACCCACACACACACACACACACACACACGCACACAGTGTGCATGTATTGGTATATCAGTAAACTGCACCTTTCGCTTGGCTCTGCTGCGTTTCAGGCTAATTTACTGCACGAAAAACTGTTGGCAGCTGAGCTGAGCGGGGAAAAATCAACTTTTGTTTGCATACCCTGAACCCATAGAAAATGGGTAAAAAGGGTATAATAGTTACGTGCAAGTTCGGACAGAAGGAAGCACCCATAAATATACGTATTTATCTTAATAAGCAGTAATAGGTAATGAAAATATTTACATAATTTACATAATAAGATATTTGATATAGTTGATCTAGTCCAAATCACAGGCTAGACATTTTCTTCATTTTCATTCTTCATTTCTTCTATATATAATATAATAATTTTGATAAGTTCATAAATTAAATTAAATTTTGGTTTTAGATATCTCATTTTACTCTCGGTAAGCTATACAGTACAGGGTATCTATTAGTCGAGCACTCGCGATTTAAACTCTCGTTACTCGTTTTCTTTTGTATTTTCACTCTTATCTATGGCATAGGTGGCCCTGGCCCCCAGCTTGTGGAGCCCATTCACTCGCAAGTCTTGCGAGCGCCCCCGCTTTTATTAGCAGGCACCTGACAAAAGCTAAAAGTTCACACATCGCCTATTTAGAGGCAGACAGGCACTTATACACGAGATAAATATACATATGCATATTTATACATGTATATGCATAGATGTTTATGCATGTGCCTTTGTTTAATGTGTATATGTACTATATACATTTCATATATATATTTAAAAATAAATATTAATACATTTTTGAGAACAATAAAAGTATATGTATATGCGTGTGTGTCTGCGGACTGTGTGTGTATACGTATTTGTATGCGAGTGTCAACAAAATGAGCTGAAAACATATTTGCATAAATACATATTTTTATTTGAAAATATATTTTTTTTTTCTTTGTGAAATGTCAAGTTTTCTTTGCACTTGAAGACAATTGCGTGTGGCCCACTGTGCATGCAGACAGTCTGACTAAACACATACATGCACATGTCTGTTGGATGCTTGTGGGTGTGTTTGACTCTGTGTGTATTAATATGTATTAAATGTTCGTCTGACTGTCTGGCAGCGCTTTTTGTTGTTGCTGTTTTCTTTTTTTTTTCGCTTAGCTTTTCATCAGTAGCCGCCATCGCCGTCGCCAAGTACAAACAACAAAAACACAGCAGCGCTGCCAGCAAAACGAAAACTCGTCACAAACGTCACTGCTGCTGCCCACCGCCCGCCCGACCCCTCACAGTCGCATCAATCAGCCGTCCTGTGGGGGGTTTATTTGGTCCAACCGCTGTTCGGTTTGTCAGAATCCGATTTGTGCTGAAATATTTTCATTTTGCTAAGGTTGTTGGAAAAAAAAATAATAATTTTCCATTATGACGTTGCCGCCAAGAAGCAAGCAGAGTGACAGAGTTGCCAGCGTTGTGCGATCGAATTTTGTCGCCTTTAATTGTGGTTGTTTATTTTTTCAATGCACTCTTGTTTTGTTTTACAATTTCGTATGACACCAAGCGAAAGAGAGTGGGAGAGAGCGAAAATAGCTTTATCGCTTCATTGACTTTGACAATTTGAAATTGCTTGGCTACAAAGTTCAAATGTTACTGTAAATGTATTAGTGTGTGTGTGTGGGTTTTTTTCCTTACAAGTTTTTCAATAATAACATAAAAAAAAAATGAAGCAAATGGCAAGGAGAGGGTGTAATAAATGGGTATAATATGTGTGAGTGTGTACGTGTGTTTGTTTGTGTTTGTGTCCATTTAGTTTTCTGCGAATCAATTTGCGTTGGTTTCAATTGTGCCAAGCCAATAATAATTGACATAAATGTCTGGCACGGGGCAAGAAGGCCGTATGAAATATTCAAAACTGTCTGACATGTTTTTTCTGCATTATTTATTGGATCAGAAATGTGTGCCTTACCTACCCCTCCCCCTTAAAAAAAAAAATAAAGAAAAAACGCTGGTCAAACTGTGCGCTGATCGTAACCGCTACTCGCCTCCCTCAGTTGCTGCTCAACTGTTGCGGTTATCCAATTGGCTCAAGAGCTGGAAATGAAATTTAGCTAATGTTTATTTCGTTTAATTAGACAACTGCAAGGCAAATAGAATATTTATATACACAGAATTTCACGGCAACAACAACTACATGTGAGAATGTTTTCTATTTTCTTGTATGTATATACTAAATACATAGATATAATTTTTTGGGTTGCTTTTAACATACTTGAAAACGTTAAACAAGTGTTTTGTTAATGTTTGTTTGCTTATATCTTTAATGTGAGCAACGCCAACAAAATACAAATCAAAAAGATTTCTTCATGCGCTCAAATACGTTTACAGTTTTACTTTTTTTGTTGTAGCTGTTCTGTTTTGTTGTTGCTATTGCTGTTTTTACTGTGGTCAAAAACTGCAAAAACTTTTCAACACACACACACATAGTGATCCCAGTGGAAAATATGTAGATAGAAAGAGAGGGATTGGCGGGTGCTAGAGCGTGTGTAGAACACGGACGCTCAGACGCCTAGTCATTTTCATTTTGGCTGCTTTTGCTAATTTTAAAATAGACAAACAATTTTTTATTTCAATTTACAGCAGCCACACACTAACACACACACACAAGCAAAAGCACAAGCACACAAGCTCTTTGCCCAGACACATGACTCGACGTCGACGTCGCTGTTGCCGTCGTAGTCAACGTAGCTGTTGCTGTTATTCTATTTATTTTTTTTCTAGCGTTTAACAACTTTTGTTTGTTTTAGCGAGTAACTCGGTTGCGTATTTAAATATTTATATACGTACTTTATTTATAAATCTTTGTCTGATTATGATAAGCGTGTTAATGATAATGGTTGTTGGCACATTTTATTTTATTCCTCTCTCTCACACTTTAAGTGCTGCCCCGCCATCCATTAACTGCGCTCTGTTAAGTGTTCACAGTGCAGCAACAGAGCCTTTCTCTGTCTCATTTATACGCACGCTGGCTGTCGTTGCCCTTGCGTTTGCAGTGTGTTTGCATTTGCACTTTACTCGTATTTGTTTTGCAACTGTTGTTGTTGTTTTTCCTTTCTTGTTGGAATTGCTTTGTTTTGCGCGCCGTTTGTCAATTGTTGCGTTCGTTGAGTTTTTAAGTATTTAATTGGCATGTTTCTTGCAATATACTTAATGAATTTCACGTTGCGCGTTCACTGACCGATCAATTTGATCAAACGATCGATTGACGCACACTATAGAAATACACACATACATACATGCATATATATTTACGTATGTATGTATGCATGCCACAATATGCTCACCAATGTCTTCAAAAACCATTTACACGATGACTCTCAAACTGTGTGCTTTCACGTGCACAACGACTGCTAAAAATAAAAGTACCCACACATACACATACAATCGCATCATATAAGCGCAATCAATTTTGTTTCGTGTTAATTAATTTTGCTATATGTTCTTTTTTTTTTGTCTTGTTTGTAGAAAATGCGCTGTATAAGCGCACTTTGTGTTCGTTGTTACAGAATTTATTTTATTTTTGTTATATTTCTGTGTAAATATTTTAATTGCCTTTAGCAATAACATTTTCAACTGAAACAAGCAACAACAATAACAAGTGAGCTCTAAAGCTCGATGCGTTCATTAAAAAATAATAAAACCAAAACGAAAAATTAAAATGTAACGAGCGTTAGCACACACACACACACACACACACACACAGAGAGAAACGAATGCCAATAACAATATGTCACGGGTGCGTTATTCATCTGCTATGGTGGGGATACATACATGCACACATACTTACATACATATAGTCATATGTGCTGGCAGCCATAAATTTGATTAAATAAAGTTTTAGTTGGCGCTTTTTGTGCTCGCACTTTCGCATGGTTTCACTTCTATTGGGCACAAAGAATGCGACAAAAACTATGCTAGATGAACAAGCAATAAACCATAAATTTCTTGTCAACAACAACAACAAAAACGTTTAGGGCTTGCAAGTGTATAACGAGACGCGAGAGAGACCTTAAAAGGGAGAGAGAGAGTGTGTGCGAGGTGAGCACTAGGTGGCGCTGCAAAAAAAAAGGAATGTTAAGGTGTGTTATGCGCACGTGTGTGTTGATGTTGACGTTGTATAAATTTATAATACTTTTCGGCTGCGTTCCTTGTGCTCTGCAATATGCTCAATGCTTGTAAAGACGAATGTTAATGTAATTTGTGTGAGTGTGTTGTTGTTTCTAAGTGCTGTCCAAAGTGACAGCAACAGACGAAAATGCCAGCTCGTGCAAGCGAGATAGAGGGACTTATTGTTGTTGTTGTTGCTGCTGCTTGTAAATGAAATTGCTGTCTGCAATCTTTTTGCGCTTAATTTGCTATAAAAGTGTCACTTGAATAAGGGAAGGCAAACACACACACATATATGTTTACATTTTGCATGAGTGTGTGCACATGCCTAATCATTGTGTGTGTGTGTGTGTGTATGTGTGTTGTTGTTGACTTGCAGGCATAAATGCTATGTCCGTTGGCTCGTTAAAACAGCTGATAAGATTGCGGCAACAATATATATTGTTGGCTAATATATGTACATACCAACATTTATTGTCATATTAGCCTTTGCTTATTTGTTGATATCACAAGTACTTGTTACCGTTCTCAGATAAGCTATATAGCTGATAAGATTTTGTTTTTGGCCGCTCTTAAAAAACGGCACATGGTCATTGAAGACTATATACATACATGTATGTGTACGTAGGTGTGTGTGTGAGGACGCACGAGTGTTTGTATTTTTATGGCAGAGGCTTAAGAAAATGCAGTTGAAACTGGACAGCGTTGACGTCATTGTTTGCGTAATAACCCAGATGTATCTACCCACATACATATATATTTATATATGCGGCATAGCTATCGTATTGATTGCAATCAATTTGATTGTGAAGTATTTAACAAGTTGCGTCAGAAATCAGCAGTTCCGTTAATTATGTCGTCCACTGTTGTGTAATGACACAATAACATTTAAAATATATATCTCCTTGGGAATAAATAAACAAACATCTTTAAAATATTTCCAGAGAGCACATTGTTGATGTATCACATCGTAATAAAACGCTTATCGATAACTATTATTACATTATAAATAAATTCCACTGGTTTTAGTTAATAACTTCGATAAGCTTACATGTGTATGGAAATTTAAAAAAAATAGAAGTTTATGTGACAAGTGTTGATTAAGCGATAATAAACATAATCAATGCTATCGATAACTTTTAGATTGAAGAGAAATAATAAATTTATCTATCTCTATCTACATATATGCTATATATAATAATTATCTCAAAAACAGTTCTTTTCACAGCGGTTATTTATTCTAATCGATTACATTAAATCGATATATACCTATATTTAAGAATTCAAATAAACTGCACAAAAAACACTTGTTAGGCTGATTTATTGCAACATTCATGCAACTTTTATTTATAATTTCGACATGCTTTAATTTTAATTTGGTTTACTCGATTTGGTTTTAGGTGTTTTAATTTGTTTTCATTTTTTAATTTACGTGTATCTTTAAGTAAGATTTACGACACATTTCGAATAAATAAATTAATGTATACATAAATATTTTTGCAACTTGGCGCTGAAATCAAATAATCTGAAAACTGGACTCACATAAAAAAGTAAAAAAAAAAAAAAACGAAATAAAAGCAAACAAAACTAATCGATTAAAAAATAACATACACACACACACAGACATATAAACACTGTTCGATCGGTTGGGATCGTATTGTGGCACACAATGATATAGTAACCATATATTTATAGAGTGTAAAAACTAATTAAATGGAAAAACCACAGTCGATTTTTGTGTTGTTCATTGTTAATGTTTTCTTGATTTCAATGATTATGGTTTTCAATTGCGCCCAGACACGCCTCCCCGCCTCCCCCGAACAGTTATTTGGTGTGCCCCGCCCCTATACTATATCGTTCATTGTTACCAAGAAAAGAATAAAAATCCAATTGTTGTAACCTTTTGCTATGTACATATGTTTAAACACATATATATGTACAGTGAAAACTCTCTTTAGCGGACACCAAGTGATTCCGTTGTTTTTTTAGCTTTCGAAAAATATTCGCTTTCAATAAATGCTTAGAAAAATCTGTATTATTTAAATTTGAAGAAAAAGCTAAGAATTTTGTAATCAAATTAGAACAATGTTCTTATTTATAAAACGTATTTTATAGTTCTTAAATTTCTAGTTTTAAGACAACCATTTTTTTTTTATTAAAGCAAAATCATACAAAATTATATAGCTAAAAAAATTGTGTTTTTATTCTGCCCTATTTAATAGTGAATATAAATTAAAGTTGGAAAAGTTATGCTTATTGTTTATACACAAAATGAGCATATTTTAATGTTATTTCAAGTGCCTTCTCTTAAAAAGGTTTTAAGGCAATTTTTTTGAAGTAATTATTGCCCACTTTTATTCACTTCAAGAATTTTTTTCTACAACAAAATAAAGGAGTTGCAAAAAAGTTGGACTTAACAAATTTAGTAGAAATGTAGTAGGAAAAAGTTGGTGGATATTAAAAACAAACCAAACTGTTAAAAGTTAAAAAAAAGGAACTGAGATAAATGCTGTGTCCGATAATAGAGCTTTCACTGTACCATACATATAAATGTATATATATATATATTTATGTGTGTGTTATTTGTGACCTGTTGCTTATCAATTGGATCAAAATCTAGCGAGTATCGTTGCGAATGACAGCGACGAATCGGCGGAATATGCACTCGGCACAGCGCCCGTGATATACTACGGCGATTCGAGTGTGAATATCGGTGAGCCTTTTTCGATAACCTGCATAATACCGATAACCGAGAAGATACACTGGCTGAAGAATGGCGAGTCGATAGCGCGCCACAATTTGCGGCACGGTCACGACGAGCACTCTTACACGCTCTCGGAGAGCGCCATTGAGGGTGAGTATTTGAAAGAAGAAGCTAAAAAAAAACAAAAAAGAAGAAGCCTCAAATGACAACCACAACAACTGCAGGCGAGAAGCACAAGATTGAGGCGCATCTAAAGGTGCGGCATGCACTGAAGGTGCACGAGGGCCGCTATCAGTGCAACAACAACCATCGCCACGGCAGCGGCTATCACGTGCTGCACGTGCGCACCAGCAAGCAGCAGCAGCAGCCAACGGAGAGCGGCTATCAGACCATAGACGAGCTGACGCCCAGCTCAGCGGACGAGATATTCACGCGCACGTGGCAGGAGCAACAGCATCAGCAGCAACAGCATCAGCAGCAGCAGCAGCAAGCAATGCATAAGCAGCACAATCAGCCAATCACAGGGCAGGGCAATGCCACAGCGTATCATGGCCATGGGTATCAGGCGGCTGTCAATGAGCTTACCACACTGCCGTGGCATGCCACATCGGCGGCATCGCTGCCACCCGGCGCCGTTGGCATCCATCGCATTTATTCGGCAACGCCGCCAGATTTTCCACCGCCACGTTTCAGCCTGCTGGAGCACACGGTGGCGCCACCGGAGCCACCCACCATACAGCTGTACAATCAGACGCTGCCGCTTTATCGCCAGCCCTTGGACACTGCCACCGATGCAGCTGCCAGCAGCAGCAGCAACAGCAACAGCAACAGCAACACAGCGCATCAGCATCATCCGCATCAGCATCAGCATCAGCTGCAGCTGCAAAACTATCAACTGCCGCTGCCGCCGCCGCAGCAGAAGCAGCAGCTGCCGTCGCCGCCGCAACATGCCGTTCATCACAGTGATAAATATCAGACGTACGCTCCGCAGTTTATACCGCCAGTGTTGGGTGGCGCGGGTGCTGGTGCCGTTAGTCCGGCACCCACATTGCTCACCACCAGCTACAACAACAACAACTTCGGGTTAATGCAGCAGCAGCCCAAGACGTTCTTGCCTATTAAAAAGGGTGAGCCACACACACACGCACACACACATACATCAAACATTACTTCATTAAATCTCATACATGATGAATACATGAAACACTCACACAAAAACCCACTCATTCATGTGTAAATCTATATCTCACTCAAATTAAAACAAACTCAAAAATTTCACTCACACTTAGACACGTGAATAAGCAGAACTCACTCATATCCAAATTCAGTCATCACACGCATAAAAACTCACTCAATACAAATTCCACTCAAAGTCAAACGTGTACAAGTTCTTATCAGCATTTTCAGTCAGTCTCATTCGTCTTGTTGTTGTTTGTTTGTTTTGCTTATAAAAACGCCCCCTCGACAACAGCAACAATTCTTCACCTACATTGCGCTCGCATCAAAAATCACTTTTGTCCAATTTTTTTTTGCCTAAGCCTCGCTCTTTGCTCGTACTCGCTCTTTTAAATTTCTCTCTTTCTCTTACTCGCTCGCTCGCTCTCGTTCCCGCTCGCCTATCGTTATCAGCACGTTTACATTGCTCAAATTTCCCACATCGATAGATTAATTTGGTGTTGTTAATCGTTATCGTTAATCGTTCGCTAGTGCGTTCTTAGGCTTTGCCAATTCGCCATAACTTAAGCTCGTTCGTCCTCTTTCACACACACACAAAAATACACACACACATACATAGAAAGGATGCAGTCAAAAAGTCAAGTCGAGCTTAAATATTTTTTAGTTTTTGCTTGACTTATTTTCATTTCGATTTTTTTTTCTTTCTGCCTCGCTTCAACTTTATATGTGTAACAGTTTTTGATTTCATGTGCGTCGCATTGTTGTTGTATTGTTATTATATATACTTTTGACTCTGTATTTTTGTTGTTTACCTTGCGAATCACACTGCTGGCAGGTGCACAGCGCTATCTCTTTCTCTCTCGGTCTCTTCAATTTGATTGATTGGCAGCCATTTTAATGACGCATATTAAAATGGCGCTGAGCCCCGCTTGATAAGCCGTGTTGTTGTTTTGCCCCCAATTGAGTGTGTAACCGCGACTTTGTTTATTGCCTTTTATTGTTTGTTTGTATTTCTTTTTCGTTTGATTTCTTTTGTGTGTCGATAAGAACAAAGCAAATATACATGCATATGTATGTGACAAACTGGTTTATCGATTATCGGCTGTCGATTTAAGCTGTTGCTTTTTCGCTTTACTTTGCTTTGCTTTATGCATTTCGATAAATATGACATTTTAGTACTTTAATGATACCAAACATCGATTATTGCTCTATTTCGATTGCAGCTAATTTTAAAAATAAATAATTAATTATTGTAATTACTTAAACTAATTATATACATACCTATTTACATATAAACGTAACAATTTACATATATATACATACATGCCGGGTAAATCAAATTTATTTGATTTCAGTCCAAGTTAAAAAATAAATAAAAATAACAATAATACAAAAATATATCATTTAAACAATATATAAAACAACATATGTATGTATAGGAAAAATAAAATTCGAAATTCGCCAACAAAATTATTGTATGCTGTTTTTATTTATTTTAGTTAGTTTTAGTTGTGTGTGTTTTTTTTCTATTGGTTTGGGTTATTTGGGTTTGGGCCCTATAAAAATAAATAAATATTAAATTTACAAAAGATATAGTATACACCTGTTTTTTGCAATTTATTTAGCTGATTATTTTTAGTACAACTAGAATTTGTGTGTAACATTTGTTGCTCGGTTCAGTTGCAGTTAACTTATTATTTAAATTTAGTTATTAAGTACTGTTTTAGCCAATTAGTGTTTAAAACTGGCCAACACAGCGTCCATTCCAAAACTACAAATAGACTACAACATCTCAGCTCATTTCTATGCGCATAGACCTTGGTCGCGTCCCCCACCCCTCAATAAACCCCCAACCCAACCGCCCACCTACACCCTGTCATATATGAAGCGCTCGCCTTCCAAAGTTTATCTACAAATACAAATAGTATACAAACCCATTTTATTCAAACCATATATGTTATTTTTTTTTATTCTTCTTATTTTCTTATATGCATAACTATTAGATATAAAATTTGTTTAAGCATTTATTTATGTAAACGTTGTTTCCTCCAACTACTCTTTTTATACGAAATATAAATGTACGATTTGTATATGTTTTTTGATAAATATTTGCACTAATTTTGACGCGTTTTTGTTTTCTCCTCTCATCTTTACCCATTCAGGGCCAGATTCCTTGGTGCCAAATTATGACCATGTGGAGGGTCAAATGAAATTTTACGATATTCGAACGCCGCTTGTGCTCAGCTGCAATGTGAAAAATGTGGAGTCCGATGATCCACTCATATGGTAAGTCCAAAATAAATATGACCCAATAACAAGTACACGGTAAAATAAAAACAAACAATAATAATTTAAACGTAAATTATATAATTGAAAATTATTTGTAAACCTAAAAAGTTTTTAAAAAATGTAGTAGTTAGTTAAAAATAATGTGTTTAAAGATATTTGGAATTAAAATAAAGCTAACAAGTGAGAAGGCTCTAGTCGGGGCCGCCCGACTAGGAGATACCCTGAACCCTGCGATCTGGTTCTATAAACATTTCAGCTCGTTTACACTTACAT
>SCDY01001503.1:0-28117 GCA_004143825.1 Drosophila micromelanica
AAAATTTTTGTTAATTTTGGCATGATTTTTGACCAAAAATTTGACCCCCTCAGAATCACTTTTAATGTTGTTTTTTATACAAATTATGACACCCACAATTGATTAAAAAGAAAAATTCGCAATTTTAAATTTAAAAATAAATTTTTTTTTATACAAATTATGACACCCACAATCGATTAAAAAGAAAAATTCGCAATTCTAAATTTTAAAATACATTTTTTTTTTTTAAATTCACAAGGGGGAGTACATGATATTGTTACCAAAAAATTAAAAAAAATTTATTTTCAAATATTCAAATATTTTTAATGCAGAATCAATTTAGAGGACAAATCATGATCAAAATGCCATCAAACATAAAAATTGGTTCGTTTTTGGCAAAGTTATGTAGCTTTACATGTCAAAATTTCTGTCAATTTTGGCATGAGGGGAGTACATGAATATTTTAAAAAATTCAAATATTTTAAATGCATAATCATTCTACTGGACAAATCAAAATGAAAATGCCATCAAACAAGAAAATCTGTTAACTTTTGACGTAGTTATGGGAGGTTGAAATAGGAGTTATGATGCAAGAGTAAAACTTTTGTTATATTTTAATAACGACTCAACAAATGTTAAATTACATTAACAACTGTCACTGGTAAAAGCAAGAGACTGTTATCCCTGTAAATTTTCCCACATCAGAAGTTTAACTTTCTATAAACAACTCCCAATCTCAGCCCCCACAAGGCAACAGTTTGACAATGCAACAATGCCGACAATAAATTGCCATGGCAACACTGCAAAATTCCGCAGTTGTTGTTTATTTTGGATACGACGCAGCCAAACAAAACAAATGTCCAAAAGAGAGCATTAGAAAACCAGAAATTTGTTCATAGAATAGCATTAAACAATTTATAAAACAAAGAAATTGATCAACCAAAAAGGCTTTGCAAAATGTGTCAGCTTACATACTTTTTATACACCTAAAATTTAGCCAGAGCCATAGAATACAAAATATAAGTTAAAATTATATTTACATAAACAAATAGTGTGTAGAGCCATAACAATGCCAACGATCCCAAAGCGTCCGCCCATGGGCAACAACGGCAGAAGCTTGGACCTGCTCAGCACTGTGACACGCACAGAGGTCACGGAGATGCAGCTCAAATGGCAGGACAAGCCGTGTCCAGCGCCGCCCTGCAAACAGGGCTTCTGGTGGGCCAGCCAGCCAAAGCCGGTCAAAATCAAAGGTTGTCCCAAGTAAGTTTGCACAGATTTGTGGGCGGGCAAGGGAGCAATCCGAGCACTCACATAGGCCCCTGTGAGGTCAATGAATTCCGCGGCCGGCTTGCCGGCTGATTGACCAATGAAAACAATTGAAAACGAAAGTTGTGTCCAGAGATGGGGCCAGTCATAAATTGCGTAAATAAGTTATGAACTATTTGGTGGCATGGTCAATGCCGAGGCACGCAACTCGTGCTTTCAACGGGAGCAATGAGGAACCCCTCTAAACTGTAGGGGCTCGTGGCGATTATTGAGCGCTTAAAACTCAAATTGACGCAGTTCGTGGATATAAATGTCGTATAATGCAAAAATAGACAAGTTAACATTGCGATAAAAGTGGCCTTAATGGGTCGCACAAAGGTCATTTGACTTTGGAATGGTGAGACCTTTAATGATATAATTTATTTGAGAATATTTTCATCTAAGTTCACAAATAATCACTTGTCTTCCAAAAAAGACTGATAGAATTCAGAATTTTTTCCTTAAAGTATATAGTAAGTAGTTAGGTCTTGTTGATTACAGATATGGTCAAAAGAAACACGTTTAACCTTTGCGACGGCCACGCCTCCCATGTGCGACACGTCGATAATTTCCCTAGAAGTAGTGTTGGCTGCTTAGCGCTTTCATTAATTCCGCTTATCAGCGGCACACGTCAACTGGCTGACCTTGGCCATTGACATTACCAGGACAGGGCGATTCCAAGTAGGCGCCACCCAACTACGTTTCAATGTCAGCCGCGAAATGCGTGAAGTCATCTCAGCGTAATGTGGCGGGGGAGGAGGAGCGGAATTGCGCGGAAATGCGGCACTTGACAGAAACACCTACAGGCTTGGACTTTGCCAATTTCAAGGACGCGCCATTGTGGACAGGTGGACAGCCAGGAAGCACTTTTAATTGGAAACACGACCCAGCTGGACGAAACAATTGGAATACATAATGCGGCATGCAAAAGGAATTCTGGCTAAAGCGAATTTGGCGGCATTTCAAATGTGCGGCAACAGTCCGCGAAGCCGAAGTTAATTGTTGGCACATGGGGCACACACACAAAGCACTCAACAAGGGGTGGTGGGTGGTGGGTGGGTGGCCACCCTGGCTGGCCGGTCGAGTGACCAGCGGCGATGCCGAGCTGCGACCGAGGGCCGAGTGCTGCGGTCATTTGGCGTTCGCCACTCGAACAGTGCGGTACAACGCGTGCTCCTTGCCGTCCACCAGCCGGACAAAGGGGCAACAAAACATAAAAAAGTATTGATTAACTTTTTTGGTGTGTGTGTGTGTGTGTATTGTATACCGAGTGCAAAGTCTAGAGTATTGTGTGGCTATTTATAAGCTGGCAATGATTTGACTGTGACGACGCCAGGGGATCATGCCAGAGACGAATATCAGCACCGAGCAGCACATGAATCCAGAACACTTCCCAGACAATAGACCGGAACAGCAATCGAAGACGGGGCAGCGTGCGCAGAACTTTTCCTTTGCCAGCAGCTATCCATATGCACCGGGACGTGGCAGCCACAGCAACCACAACAACAATAGCACCAATCAGCAGGCGTACAGCGTTCAGCGCTATCAGAGCCCCTACAACTTTCAGCACGTGGTCACCAACGCCTTCTCCGTGCTGCACAATTCGGTGGAGCTAGACTACGATCAGAATCACAAGCCCAATCAGGCCATAGTCCGTCCCATAGTACGTGAACAGTCGGAACATGTAGATCAGCAAGTTGCCGCGGGCAGCTCATCCTCCAATCCGCCATTGACGACGCGTTCGTTCTTCTCGCGCAGCACACAGGAGGTGCGCAGCTTTGCCGATGAGCTGAGCCAGAAGTTGCGCTTCCTGGCGCCGGAGGAGAACTACGGACGCGGCGGTAGCAGTCACAGCAGCGGCGGCACCGGCGCCTGGCTGAGCACACAGCAAATGGAGCGTCCACGTTTTGAGACCACAGTGCCCACGGGCATCTTTTTGCCGCCGCCGCACGAGCTACAGATGCTGCCGGCATCGATGTTGCGACGCCATGTCTATGCCTACTCCTCCTATCCCGTGATCCTGCACAGCTACTACAATGCCAACAATACCAACCAAAACAAGGACACCAACCGCCAGACCCAATTGCCCGATAAGGAAAACAAATCCGCCACTCGCCAGAACGGAGTGCGTGCCACGGCCGCTGTGGCAGCCGCTGCTGCTGCTGCGGCGGCCTCCAAACCCGATTCAGAATCGCTGGCCGGTGGCCTGCACATAACCAAGGCGCAGTTCCAGCAGCAACTGCAGCAGCGACGAAACGGCGGCAAGAGGTAATAAAAAAATATATACGGGGGCTCCCAACCCCAACGGCCCCAAAACGGGCGAACTACGCCACAAAATATTTCCATAAATTCAAATACGCAAAAAGGGGGGCATACATTTTGGGGCTGTCCGATGAGGGGTTTGGTGGTTCGGTGGTTCAGAGGTTCAGTGGCTACCCCAAACCACCACCTGCTTATCGATTGTTGCGTCAACAATTCAATTTGAAATGTTTTTCAATTCGCTTGGCATTTTAAAATCCAACGTTCATTAATTTATTTGCCGCCTTCGTTAGTGAGGTGCTCCTTACTTACCCCCCATTTCCCCTTCCCCGCCTGCGCAAGGACATCGAACGAACATCGGCATCGCAATGTGTCATGCAACGCGCCTATTTCCCTGCACTCCCTCTTAAATAATTTAAATCAAGATTTTACTGTCGCTGGCAACAACAACAATTACAGCAAAAAACGGCTCCACAATAGTCGGAAATTTACCTTAAATGCCATATAAAAAGAAACAACAGCACAGTGAGAGAAGTAAGGCAGCAGGACATTGTACAGAGGGCATATGTTATTCGAATTCATGTGGGTAAGGGTATATGGATTTGTATATAGGAAATGTTTTTTCCTCTTTTTCTGACTGCTTAGCTATTGTGTCAGCACAATAAATTAAAGCTATTTTTGTAAATGGACTCAATGTGTTAAATAGTGTAAGTAATATATATGTATGTATTTATATATACATTTATCAGTCAGAATTATAATGCAAGACAATAATTTTTACACATTTACTTTACTTTAGAATACGTGAGACCCTAATATCTATCTTGCGTGACACACGGGTATACTGAATTCATTAACCTTAATCGGTTTAACACAAATTTTACTATATATTTTTCTATCTTCAAAGTCAAACTTATTCTTTAAACTTATTCTTTTATTATAAACTGATAATCGGTAGTTGAAAATCTTCTTATGGCAGCGTTTGCTAAACTTAAAACTGACTTATAGTCGCTAAGCATACAATACACCTGGATATATATTATATATATATATATTAATTGTCAAAAGAAACAAGTAAAATAAGATTTCATAGGCCACCTGCCCTTCCGCTTATTCTTGCCACACACTCGGTTTTGAGTCGTCACTTTGGTTGATTGCTTTGTACTTCAGGACCCAGACCCAGAGAGCCCTTCGTAGCACTCCGGATTGTAGACATTTGCCATTTTGGTGGCGCTGCTTGGCTGGGAACTTCAATGTGACTTCCTGTTTGTGGGCCAGTTTCTGCGCCAACAGACCGAAAAATTTGCATAGGTCACGAGTTCAGGTTCCAGCGCCCAATGGAGTGCAATGTCTGACAATGTTATATATGTACCTATACCGCTATGCTATACCTACACATATACATATATATAAATAGGCAAGCCATAAATAACTGACCAGTCCAGGGGCAACTGGCGAGAAATATTGTGGTCTCTTTAAGCTTTTGGCCAAGAAGACTTTAATTCAGCTAGTGCGGGCTATGGGCTGTGCCCTGCCCATTGACCCAAAAGTGTAGTGAACTTAACGGGAATTGATTCGAATCGGAGATGACTTGACAAGCACACGCCCCATCGAGATGGGGGCGGGCGTGATAGAATGCACAAATTTGATGTTTATCGGCCGAAGAGTGCAACAGATTTAGGTCTAAACAAATCAGAAGGCCTTAGTTAAGTTGAGTTTGTTGAACTGGGTCGAGGTTTACTAATTGACGGTCTGTGTTTTGACTCATTGCAGACCCGTTGTGCCACCGCCAGAGCCTTACATGAACATGATGTACGACCGTCGCGTCATAAAGGGCAGCAACTTTGGTACCCCTTCAATGCTTGTAAGTGTTCCAACCGGCTGCAACCCTGACTCATGAATAATCGCTCTTGTCTGCTTCGCAGGCGGAGGTGGATCCGTTCGACAAGGCTGCAGAACTACGGCGCCGCAATATGCTCCGTAAACGTTCGATGCAGTGCCGCAATCAGCGCAATGTTCTGGGCACACCGCCGCCGGTGAAGGGCAGAAAGCACGAAAACATACAAACGGAGAAGTACTTGGAGAAGCTGGTGCAGCGCCCGCCGGAATACTCAGTGGACACTCAAACCGATTTGTTCTTGGAGAAACCGCCGACGCCGCCATACGTGCCCGCCAAGGTGGGCGTCGATGTGGGCACCGAAATCGGAGATGGCGAGCTGTTCCACTTTGATGCAGAAGCTCAGCCGATTATTGATGTGCTGGTGGATGCCTGCATCGAGCAGAGCATGCTGGAAGTGACTCACGAAATGGAGCTGGCCTCACTGCGCCGCAAGCAAGAAGAGTACGTTCAAGGAAACTCGTTTAAAGGAATACAAGCATTGAATATACTTCTTTTCCTTGCAGATTCCTGGCTCAACGCGAGGCAGAGCTGGCCGAGCTGCGGCGTTTGGAGGCCGAGGAGCTGCGCTTGCAGGCTGAGAAGGAGCGCCGCTTGCGCCAAGATGCTATTGCCAAGGAGCTGGATGACGAAATGCAGAAGAGCGTGACGGCAGCTAAACTTTTGCAGGGACATATTGCTAGCCTGGTGCCCGAGGTTCTCAACAACATTGAGCCGGCCAGCGATGCTGTGAAGAAGGAGCAGCTAATGAAGGATGTCTGCCCCTGGCTATCGAACGAAGTTGCCCAGGAAGTGGGCCACATTGTGGACTCTCGTGAGATACTGACAGCCATTATACTGGAGATTATCAAACAGCGTGCATCAGCCTACATCGGCTACAAAGAGGAAGAATCCGAACCGTCGGCATCAGATGTCGGCGTCTGCGAAGAGGAGGGATGCACAATCGATGACATGGAGACGTGCCCATGCGAGCCGGAAACTGAAATGTCCGATTGTCCAGAGCCGCCATCAGAGCCGCCGCACCTGTGAGGCGGAGCGCATTAATAAATAGAATGAGATATGATTTGGTTAAGTTTAAGTTTCGAGTTTAGGCCCGCCTGGCGGTCGATAAGTGCATTCTAACAAATCCGAAGGGCAGCTTTGTTATTGTGTCTGGCAACACGGGGGCGTGCCTCGGCCGCATGTTGCCACACACAATTTCATTGGCGCCAAATCGTTGCATCAAAAGTAAGCTAATATTGTTAAAGGTTTGTGTTTTACCAGAATATCCAACAAATAAACAAAAATTATATGAAGTTCCTTTCATTTAAATAAAAGTCGTTTCTGAGTCAGGCAGTGCTGTAAAATGTAGAATCTATGCGACATCACACATTAAGTTCGGTATTTTAGTATTTTCAGTATTTTTAGGCTTGCTGCTTGCAGCCACACTCATCAATCAAAACAACATGTCCAAAATATTCACACCTACAAATCAAATACGTCTTACAAATGTGGCAATTGTAAGGCTAAAGAAGGCTGGTAAACGCTTTGAGATTGCCTGCTACAAAAACAAGGTGTTATCTTGGCGCAACAACAGGTAAGCGAGCATCATCCAGTATGTCACTGCTCAACAAGTGAAACTCTTTGCACAGCGAGAAGGACATCGATGAGGTGCTGCAAACACACACCATCTTCACCAACGTGTCCAAGGGACAGGCGGCGAAAAAGGATGAACTGCAAAAGGCATTCGGTGCCAAAGACGAAACGGAGATTTGTAAAGAGATTCTCAGCAAGGGGGAACTTCAGGTGTCTGAGAAGGAGCGACAGAGCGTGCTGGACTCGCAGCTGAACAGCATTGTCAACAGTGTGGCGGCACTCTGCGTAAATCCTGAAACACGTCGTCCTTATTCGTCCACTATCATCGAAAAATCTCTAAAGGACGCACACTTCTCTGTCAAAATGAACAAGAATACGAAGCAGAACACACTGGAGGCCATCAAAATTCTGCGCGATCATATGCCCATTGAGCGCTCACGGATGAAACTGCGCGTTAGCTTTGCAGGCAAGGAAGGAGGCGGCAAGTTGAAGGAGTCGGTTGTGAAGCTAGCAAATACGGTGGAACACGAAGAATGGGAGGAATCAATGTTGCATCTGACACTACTCATCGATCCCGGCCAGTATCGCGTCATAGACGAGCTGGTGCGCAACGAAACCAAGGGCAAGGGCCTGTTGGAGCTGCTTGAACTCAAGGAAGTGGTCGAGAGCGATGAGCTGTTCTAGATATAAAACGACTTGTATAAAATATATAGTTGGTTATTTATGTTAACAAAATTCTGAATGCATAATGATTAAACTGAATCAGCTTGAATCAGCAGCTGGATTCACTTGCGCTTCTTCAGGTTCTCAAATCGACGTGAGAGTTCATCAAAGTCAATTTCATCATCATCTTTGCCCTTGTCGCTTCCTGGAATATCTGGCAAATCGTTGGGCACATTCGGCAGCGATGGCAAATCCAACGCTGGAGGAGCGCTCGGATGCTCGGGTCCACCAGGCGGCAGCTTTGAGCGAGGTTGTGGTTTCGGTTTGTTGGCATTCTGCGGCGAGAAAGGAAAACATGAATACATATTGTCTTTCAATAGATCGTCTATATCATTGCGACATTCAAGAAGGAGTCGCTGACCTGCAAGTTAACAGGATTAATCGAGGAGTAACGTGGCGGTGGATCATTGTGCGGTTTGGGGCGCTGTTATGCAAAATAAAAATTCAAAATAAAATCATATACAAATAAAACAATATATATGAAGAGCGGCAATAGCAGGGAGAAAAGTAGATAAGCTGACACCACGACCATGACTCATTGTGTTCTCTACACTTACACGCACATTGTGACGTCACACAGAAACGAGACAACGGAGCGACGAGATACATTTAGGTTACAGTGTGTAAAGGGGGTAAACGAAAAGCATGTTAGTTGTGGACCATGTCCGGGCGTACTACATAGCGCTAACGTACCAAAATATTCTCGTCCGGACTGCCAGAGCCGGGCTCCGGCTCCTCAGTGTTGGTTATGTTTTCGTGCTGAAATTGCCCAATCATGCAGGGACATGCAAAAAGCTGAGCTAAGAAACTAAATCATTAACCAGGAACTTACATTGATAAAATTGGTATTCAAGTCCTTCTCCTCAGCACACTTGGCCTGCGCCGATGTCGACGGCGGTGGCTGATTGGGCGGTATGTTGTATGCAAATGGTTGCATCGGTTGTGCTGGAGCTGGAGCAGGAGCAACACACGCACCGGCACCACCACCTCCGCCACCGCCACCATAGGGTGGATAGTTAAATGGTTTGCTGTTAGGCGGCACTGGCATGTCCGGCAATTGTGGCATTGCCGGATAGCCAATGAAACCCATTTGGGGTGGGCCAGGAACAACACCGCCGCTTAAATTATTACGATCAGACAAATCGATCAGATGATGCTGCTGCTGATCGGGCTTTTGTTCCTCCTGCATGACCTGTGGATCGGGCTCATATTCGATGTTGTAGTTCTTGGCAATGGCTATCAAGTAGTTCTCCACAAGCAACTTGGGCGGCGCCTGCAGCGTCAACTTGTGCATCAGCTTCTCTGAGACGTAATGCTCTCCGGTTGCCGTGCGCGAATGCTCCCCAAACTCTGGCCCATACTTGTTGATAAAGATGTCGGATATAACCTTTAGCTCTGCAACATCGCTCTGCAAACGGGGACAAACCCAAACGAGACTGGACACGGGCTCGGCTATGCCAGCGTCCAGTTCCTTCATCTGCTGTATAAGACCGAAGCGTGCCAGCAACAGATCGCAATACATCTCAACAATTTCCATGGCCTCCACCAAATAATCCTCGCTGTGAATACATAAGAATAAGATATTGCCAATAGGAATTAGCGTGAATCCTACCGTATAATATGCTCGACACGAATACGTGCCCGTTCCGTTTTGCCTGTGGCGAGGTAGTCAGCAATCTCCTTGCGGGATTTCTGAGTTATTTCAGCTTTCTTTTTTTCCAGCAACTTAAGACGGTTCTGCGCTAGGCGCAGATTTGTCTTAAGTTTGTTGTAGTTTGGGCCACTGGAGAACATCTTGTCACCTGTAGCTTATTGCAGTATAATCTATTTACTATAATTTTCTCTTTATGAATGATTCACAGACTAGGAAAAACAAACTCTGTGTGACGTCACGAGCTGGTGTTGCCAACTATACGAGCAAAAAATACATTAAATTTGGCATAACGTCAAAACCGTTGTTCGCGACAGATATCAGACTTTTACGAAATTTATATTTTATTATAAACCCTTTTATTATACTACTGCTACTACTATTACTACAGTTAATTTTACTGTTAGAGTCAATATAAAACAAAGCACTGGAAGTAAAAAGTGGAATCTTCCTAAAATAAAAGAAGCATTTCAGTTCTTTTTAATATTATTATTACTATTTTTATTTGTTATATACCTTAAAAACAGAGATATCATCATCATCAATTTTGAAAAATATTTCTTATTAAGACCAAATAGGAAAGTATCTAGAATTGATCTATATAATTTGAGAGAATTGATCAAAACTGCTGCTTACTACGCTTTAATCATTTCAATTAGCCCTGCCAACTTGATTGAAATTGTTTTCCGCCTGTTTTTACCACACTTCTTCGTTGTGTGTTGTTGCTTCATCTTCCTCTTCAAAATAATTCGCAAGAGCTGCGCGCTCCTTTCGCGCTGCACAAGACAACGTTCAAACTAGCAATAAATTGAATTTTAATTAACCAAATTAAGCGCGCATCAAGTGCTATTAACTATGCCGGCAATGTGTTATATAAAAGCAAAAGTGTCGCATACGCGATTAGTTATCAAAAGTGTGAAAATTAAGAAAACTCCAGTGATAAGTGGCTTGCGGGCATTTAGTGGTCCCACAAAATTCACTCTGTGCCCTACATGCCAAATAGAGGTACCACTATACATTAGACGTAAACGCGCTAGAAGCAGACGTCGATAAAAGTGCAAAGCAAAACGCAACGCTGAAAATGTTTGTAAACAGCTGTTGACCAAATAGCCGCCAGACGGCGCCACATGCATCGCTTGTTGGCATTGCCAGCTGCAAGTAAACGCCATATTTGATTCTGCCTCGTCGCTTTGGTGTTTGTTAAAGAAAGCGAATTTTCATACAAACCCAGCATAATTTAATGCTGAGGCGTATTTTGACTGAAGTTGAGAACGAAAAGAAGATGATTTGAGTGTTTAGTGCAAATGAGTGTGTTTTTTATCGTAAGTTGTACGGCGTAACAGCAACAACAACTGGCCAAGGCCCAGAAAGGTAAAAAATATGATGCAAAAAGGAAAATTGCGCTGCTGCCTTACGGGGCATGTGACGTCACAGACACACAGACGCACTTACTGCATATAAAATTGTATATGGCGCACAGCTAACAACATCGTGTATACCTTGCAGCGTTCGCCATGGAACAGTACATAGTACATAGCAATAGTGAGGACATAGAAATGAAGCCCGTCTACTCGGATCTTCAAGTGGTGCAAGTGCCGCACGACGAAGTGGGCGTAAGTAAAACAATAGTGCACACCACAGCTGTGACCCCTAAACTTGAGCATCTTGGCCGACAGTCTCTTGTCCTGCAGGAGGATCAGCAACTGGTGTTCAGTGATCAGCAGCAGGTTGTCTACCAGACCACCACACCCGCGCAGTATCAACAGCCGCAGCAGACGACAACTGCTAGCCACTACATTATAGGGGCCGATTTGCAGCAGCAACAGCAGCAGCAGCAGCAGGAAGTGCAGCAACAGCAGCAGCAGCAGCAACAACAACAACAGCAGGTGGTTATGCACCATCAGCATCCACAGGTGCACTATCAGCAGCAACAGCAGGAAGTGCAACAGCAGCAGCAGCAACAACAGTTGCGTCTGGAGCAACAGCAGCAATATGTACAACAACAACAGCCCGCCATTCAGCACACGCAGCAAATATATTACACGTCGGACCAAGTGCTGCAGCCGAACACAATTGTGCAGCACGCCTCCATGCAGCAGCTGCAGCAGCAGCAGCAACAAAAGAAACAGCAGCAGCAGGTACTCCAGCAGCAACATCAGCAGCAGTACCAACAGCAGCAGCAGCACACCGCTTACCAACAGCAGACGACGCCGCTGGTGCAGGCCGCACCTCAGCAGCAGCAACAGTTGCTGCAAAGCCCCCAGCACCAGCAGCAAACGTTGCAGCTGCAAACATCACCCGCACAGCAGCAGCCGCAACAGCATCAGCAGATTGTCTACCGCATGACGACAACGCAACAACAACAGCGCCAGATAAGCGTAAGCATCTAATGAAATAAAACAGGGCAGATAATAATATTGTATACATGGTATATATTCCAAATCCTTGTATTCCAAAAATTTTAATCCAAAATACAAGTATACAATTAATGAATATATCGTGGTCCTTTGAGAAATATAATTTTCCGAAATTAGAAACAAAATCGCCAATAAAAACTAAACTCTAAATCTAATCTAAACTCTAAATAAATTAGAAATATCCGCTAATTTCAATATCTATTTAAGATATACAGTTCCATATATTACATCTGTGTATTCAGTCTATCTGTTTTTATGCAAACTAGTCTCACTTTTCAAACTTTAACGATTAGATTTTCACAACATAAATCGTTACGAGCTGTTCTAATATATTTTGACAGTTCTCATATTTTCTCTCTTTAATGAAATGTCAGCCATTAATAAATGTTGAACAATATATTTTATTTAAGTGAGTAACTGTAATCATTTTGTTGCAGATGTTGAACAACACGCATGTGATTGTGCAACAGCCCACAGGACAGCAGGTGTTGATACAGGCGCCACAGCACCAGGAGCTGATTATGCGCCAGGCAACTGGTATTCCGCAGCAAGGAATCAATATTCACGCATACAACAATCGTGTGGTGTACACCACCTCGCCACAACAGCAACAGCAGCAGCACGTGCTGCAGCAACACGTACAACAACAGCAACAGCAGCAGCAACTTCATTTACAGGCTCAAACCACACATCTCGTACAGACGCGCGTCGTGCCGCAGCCAACTGGCAACGTCGTCTATCAGCAAGTGCAACTGCCCAAGGCGCCTATACAGCAGCAGCAGCAGCAGCAACAGCAACAACAGCCGCAGCAGCAGCCGCCCCAGCAACAGCAACAACAACAACAGCCGCAGGGACAGGTGCAGGTGCAGCAACCGCAACTGGTGACCACAGCAACGGGCACGCAACTTGTGCGTTCCCCATTCCGGGGGAAAGCGACGCGTGGCGGCGCCGTCATTGCCAGACAACCGGGAACTGTGATCGCAACGCGTCCGGCACTCACACCCACAATTGTGCGTCATATGCGACCACGTGGTGGTCTGCATACAGTGACTGGCGGCATTGTGCGGAGCGTGCGGCCGCAGTGCGTGCGACCCACGCGCACTCAACTGGTGGTGCAGACCAGCGCTGCCGGCGAGGGTCAGACCATGCAAATTGTGACCCAGCCGCAGATGGCCAAGCAAATAACGATCACGAATCTGGGTCAGCCAACGGTGACCGCGCCCGGACAGCAACTGCAGCCGCGGAATGTCT
Organism: Drosophila micromelanica; assembly: GCA_004143825.1. Classification (NCBI taxonomy): domain Eukaryota; kingdom Metazoa; phylum Arthropoda; class Insecta; order Diptera; family Drosophilidae; genus Drosophila; species Drosophila micromelanica. The sequence continues at coordinate 13,061 of SCDY01001503.1, forward strand.
ATCGCCATGTGGTGAGCGATGCAGCCGGTAATCCGCAGCAACAGCAGCAGCACCAACAGATGGTGCTGATGCGCCAGCAGCCAAGTGGTGCAGGTTTCGCTATCGGACGCTATCGGGCCGCTTCTGCATCAACGTCAGCTGCGCCGACACCCAATAGCAGCACGGGCATGGGCATGGATCTCGAGGACAGCATACAGGCAGTGGTGGTGAAAAAGGAGCAGCAGCAGCAAAAGCCAGCCGCGGGCTTGCCCATGCAGCTGCCCACTGTCGGCAGCACCACGCTGACCACCTACTACCAGCCGACATCGGCCACCAACAGCAGCAGCGAAGAGGAGCAACAGCAGCCGCAGCAGCAACAACAGCAGCAACAGCAACAACAACAACAACAGCAGCAGCAGCAACAACAGCAGCAACAACAACAACAACAGCTTCAACAACAGCCGCAACCACAACAACAGCCGGGTGTGCGAACGGCCAGTGGATCTAGCATGACCCTCTCGGAATTCAAGAAACGTCAGACTTTGGCCAGCTCGCCAGCTACAGCAGCTGCGGCTGCGGCTGCAGCGGGACTGACTCCCATGCGACCGACCGCGCCTGGCACTCTGGTGCGATCAGTGCCCAAGTTGGCGCAGGCGGTGCCCCAGCCACAGGCAACGCAGCAGCAGCAGCAGCAGCAGCAACCAAATGCAGCTGCTGCCCCGCGCATTTTGCAGCCCCAGCAGCGGGTGCTTTCCGCAGCGCCAGCGCAGCCACAGGCGTCGTCCGTGCAGCAGACGTCACACAATAACTACGAGATTCACTCCCAGCACGTGCTGAACAATCGTGCTGGGCAGCCCATCGCGGATCGGGATCGCAACAGCGCCAAAATGTTAGTCATCCTTGCGTCCGGAGAGCAGCGTCTAATAACCTTCACGCTGCCCCGGGAGTCGTGCACCGTGCAGGATCTGCTGGAGCAGGTTAGCGTGCCTTTTGACAATACCACGACCATACAATGTGTGGAGCATCGAGGCGCCAACGTGGACTTTGTGGTCACTGTCGGCTTCTCGGTAAACGAGTCTGCCAGCGAGCTCATTTCACGCGCCGAGGAGAGTCTCCAAATGAATCGACAGCAGGAGAACGCCGCAGCGGCAGCAGCCGCAACCACGAACACGCCTGCCTACAATCCACAGTCGACAACAGCGGCCGCCGCTGCAGCAGCTGCAGAACAGGTTAAGCGAGACTCAACTGGCGCCGCATCCCCGGCTATGTCCGCCCAATCGGATGGACCCAAGTTGATAGACGGCTTTTACGCCGTTTGCCACCTGTGCGGCTTTACGGGCATGGATCATGCCAAGTGCGAGCGGTGCAAACGCGTCTTCACGGAGCCGCCCAAGCGCAAATCCTATGTAAGCAAGTCTTCGAATGCTGCTGCGGCTTCCCTAGCCGGCTCAGGTGCATTGTCAGGTGACTCCGTGTCGCCGGCAGACAAGAAACGTGAACTGGCGCGCCTCAACAAACAGGTGGGCGCCATTGGAGGCGCCTATGCGCCAGTGTCAGGCAACATGCGAGGAAGAGGCATGGCGATCAGAGGCGGACGGACGCGCAGCGGCCGTCGGGTGGCCGAGGCGGATCCTGTGGTGTTGCTCAGCAGTGAGGACGAGGCTGATCAGGATGAGTCTAATGGTGATCCAGGCAATGTAAGTGTATAGTTCTACAACTTTTGTTAAACTATTTCCTTATTACATATACGATTTGATCCACCACAGTTCCCCGCCTCCAATTCCAAGCGCAACTCAAATGGAAGCGCCAATCAACTGCCTGCCGCATTCGCCTGTGATCCAATGCTGCCCGAAGTGGATGAGGAAGCGTTATACAAGGGTAAGTGCATTTTTCGGAAAACAATTCGACTATTATTTTAATTTTATATTTTTCATTAAAATTATAATATATTAATAATTAGGTGTAAATAGTTAAACCTGTTATTCAAAAGTCACACCATTGCTTATCTCACCTGCGATTGGTTTTCCGTCCCTGGCTCTTGTCAAATTACTATGTACATGCGTGTGCCGTAATTTGATGTTGGCAATGCTGTTGTCAAACAGTTGTAGTTACTCATTAAGACGCTAGAGGGCGCTCAGCCACCACGCCATTTTTCATCAAAGAGAACGCGAAGAAGAAGAATAGCGCAAGGCGAATGCGTATTGGACAAGTTTCTAGTTTGTGTTACATTACAATTCGCTATTTGTTGTGCCCTTTTTATTCGATTTGTTTCTTGTTATGAGTTTAGCGCATTAATTTGTTTTAAGATAATAGTTAACAATGTGTGAGGACGGTAAGCGGCTTACATGCAGCAAAAAAAGCAGAGTGCGAAAAAATGTGACTGGCTCAAGCAAGAGATGCAGCCACATGTATAAAGAAAAACGTTAAATGTATATAACAATATCAAAACTTATAATTAAACTGTTTTTAATATTTTTTTGCAGACTTTATCCGAGGCGACGTTACTGACTTGTCCGATACGCCCGATGGCGAATCATTTACCACCGAACTGACCTGCAAATGTCTGCGTCTGATGCCATATCGCTTTCAGATTACCGAACCGGTAAGTTCTTATATAGATGGTGTTGTATTATATGCTAATTACGCATTGATTCTGCCCAATGTAGGTGAGCTTCACCTCCAAAGGTGTGCGAATAGCTGGAGTGCTGCCGGACAAAGACGAAAAGTTTGTACTGCACATCTATAAGCACGAGGTGATCAAGGTTATTGCACACTTTGCCAGCTATGAGCAGGCGCAGCCACTGGTCACGCTCTACATGTTGAAGACGTGCGCTCAGTATGTGAAAACGCAGCTCCAGCTACCCGATGATCCGCCCAATGAACGTACGTAACTGAACAACTATGAAATTCGAATCAATTCTTAAATACTCCTTTCTCTTACTTGCTTGTTCCTACAGAGTTCGGTTTTAAGTGTCACGGCAGCTTTCACGAGCGCCGCTTGATTTTACTCTTTGATGCAATCAGTTTTCCGGCACGCGAGACACTGAAGTCTATGTTTAGTTTTCTGGATGAAATCTCATCGCGTGATGCGGCGGAAATCCTGGAGCGTATCGCGGACTCTGACCGAAAGGCGCTGGACAAACCCACTCAGCTAGCGCCTCGACAGCTGCGTCCTGATGAGCAAGTCAGTCTGCTTATGTATCCGCCCAAGGGCACGGGCGGACTGTGCATACGCATGGAGGACTACGTGTGTTTGACCAAGGAGTCTTACTTAAATGACATTATCATTGATTTTTATCTGCTCTGGCTGCGCAATACGCTCATCCCAGAGGCACAGCGCGAGCGAACACACATATTTAGTACATTCTTCTACAAGCGTCTTACAACGCTAACGCGCCCGACGGACGTGAAACAGACTGCGGCACAGAAGCGTCATGCACGCGTTCAAAAGTGGACGAAACTAGTGGATATATTTGATAAGGACTTCATCATAGTGCCCATTAACGAGCAATCACATTGGTTCCTGGCCATCATCTGCTTCCCCTGCCTAAAGGGCCCTGTCACCTACGACACAAATCAGCCCGTGGAGCCGCAGCAGCTAAAGCGACCGCGCGGCAAGAAGGTCGCGCTGCAGATCGGCAACACAACAATCACACCGCTGTCGAAGCGCGAAACCGTCTCTCTGCCGACCATGCCCAGCGAAATATGTCGTATTGCCGACGACGAAAGTGAACGGGATGAGGCCGAAGGCGACGACAGCGACATGGCCTCCGAGGTTAGTGAGAACTCGAATCCACCTATTAGCAAGGAATCCACACCGACGGTGGCGGCAGCGGCAGCGACAGCAACGCCAACACCTTCGACAACATCCGGACCCGCACGCGCAACAAGCGATGATGTGCCGGCTGTGAAGCAGCCCTTAATTTTAATCTTTGACTCTCTTGCGGGCGCCTCGCGCAGTCGGGTGGTGGCCACGTTGCGCGATTATCTGACATGCGAGTACAAGGTAAAGAAGCCGGATGCGCAGGCGCACATATTCAATAAGGATAACATGCCGGGACATTGCGTCAAGGTGCCGCAACAGAACAACTTCACCGACTGCGGTCTCTATCTGCTGCAGTATGTGGAGCAATTCTTCAAGGATCCAATTAAGGACTACAGACTGCCCATCAAGCAGCTTACCAACTGGTTTGACTACCTGACTGTCACCAAGAAACGCGAGGATATCGCCCAACTAATACAGCAGCTGATGGACGAGAGCAACACACAGCAGCCCCGACTCATTTTGCCGGTAATTGAGTTTCCCACACTCAATGGCCAGCTGGTAGAGTATCCCGAAGAGACGGAGAGCGCCGAGTTTGAGGAGGAAGAGGGCCACGAGGACGAGGAACACACAAGTGAAGCGGTAAGCAGCCCCCTCATCACATAATAATCATGTAGAGAGATTAATTTTCCTTTAAAATGACAGCATGATGACAGCACACCCACTGAAATGGAAGTGGATGCTACTGCCGAGGAACTGCAGCAGTCACAGGCGTCCAAGACGTCCACACAAACCGTGACAGCAACAACTATAACCACCAGCCCAACTGTGATGACGGGAACCACGGCGCGCAGATTTGTCCTAAAGCGTCGCCTGCAAAATGGAGCCTCCTCTTGTCCGAGCAATGGCAACGGCGCCAATGGAGGAGACAGTAGCAACAGCAACAGCCAGCTGGTGCCACAGCTAGTGAGCACCTCCCCGCTCGGTAACAGTAGCGCGCCCGGTACCCTTTTAACAAAGGGGGTGGCCAGTGTCGGAACCGGCAGCCTAAAAATTCGCAAAATAGAACCGTAGCACACGGACTCAAATCCAATCGTAGAAATGCCTCCGCTGCAACTGCTGCAGCTGTTGCGCCCATTGTAAATAATTAAAATAAAAGAAATTTCATAATACATACATTAAAACATACCTAACTAACTTTTTTAAATTAGTAATTATAAAAAAAAACTCGTGAAATAAATTAAATAATGAAGTTAAATGGAAAACTCATTTGTTTTTGTTTTGTTGTTTTTGCAATTTAAGAGGGGTGAGGGGAAACTTCATTTCTAATACCCCTGTTTTGCCCTCACCAAAGAACCAGTTTGCGGTCGCCATGTAAGCTAGAATGTCTGCCATGTATACACTGTCGTCAGCCTAAACATGTATACATGGTGAGACTGCCATAGACAATCAAAACTGAATTAAAGAGTTAACTCAAAAAAGTTATGCACACAATTTCGGCATAACTAGTTGCTCATTTTGTTGTCTACAATATAAAAATAACACGTAAATTAGCGTAAGTGCGTGCACCCTGCAACACTTGCCATGTAGCCGATTAAGAATACATGGTGAGCTACATGGAGCGCACACATGCACACACACACACATGCACACGCAGGCATTCGTCATGTATTGTTCGGCCTCAAAAGTTAGGTTATGTTTACAGCAGCAACAGCGGCAGAGGGTCGAGGGCTGAAATACGAATGATGTGCACAAAACAAATGAAAGAAATGCGCCCACCCTAATAATTTAAAAAGGCTTGACAGCAGTCAAACAAATGTTGATAAAACAAATTTTATCACATTATTTTGTGCAAATAATGCAATGCAATAGCTGTTATATATATTAAACTTTTTATTCAAAAAACTATCAACAAATAATAGTCATTTTATTAACCACTTGTTTACCGCTCAATAATTGCTACAAATGCTGGGACTATTTGCGTTAAATACATACCATTCAATTAATATGCTTTGTGTTGTATTTAATGATTGTATCAAAGATTTGTTTTCTTTCATTTGCTTTGTTAAATGTATTTTATATTTGTTTTGATAGTTGTATATTAATCGATAACAAATCAGCTGCTTTAGTGAAAAACAACAACACAACTGTTGCGTGGCTGCTTTTGAAACGCTGGTCACACTTGGCATCGTTAAATTTTCAAAAGAACTTAGACTCAATCTTTCATTTAATTAAAAAAATTGCCATAGAGCAACTGAACTGTTGCGTTTTATTCCAAACAAAATGATTTGTGCAAAAGAATTTAAATAAAACTAGAAAAATCTTTTCATATATTTTTTATATTTCTTAATTTGTTGGATTGAAATATGGCCGAAGCACATATTTATATCGCATAAGATTATCACAGCTGCGAACGGAAATACAGTCTTTAAGCTTCAGCTCAGGAAAATCCTCCAGTGCCTGGTCAGGATCTGTAACGAATAAGAGCAAAGAAAAAAGTGCCTAATACTGTCCCAATGTCGATTTCAGGTGTCTGGTAGTGTCGACTTTTTGCTCCGCAAGGGAACTGAAAAGAGTCTTGGCATTCTCAGAAAAATTGCAGTTGTGAAATTTCTTAGTTGAAAAGTCAAATGGACCAGAATATTATTGTCTAATATTTGTTTTAGTTATTCAAGAACCGGATAGGCTCAAAAAAGTATCACAATCTCTTTAAGTGTCTTGAAAGAGAAAAATGTTTCTGGTCTGGTTTTTGTTGCATTGGTAATGCTGGTCTTGAGGGTTAGCTTGCGGTCCGAGTGTTAGATTTGATTTAAGATTGAATCGTTGTTCAAAACGATTTATATAGATATATATATATACACATATATGTATATGCATATATGGTATGAGTGCGGTTTGCTTTAGGGCGCTGCGGAGCGTGGGGGCGTTACTCGACCCCGCATGGAAAGTTCAATTTTCAACACTTTGGTTGCTTTCTTCTGACTAAAAGTCCAACTCTCGTGTGGGGGAAGCACAGGGATTAAAAGCACACACACACACATTACACACACATCACTGCTTTGATTTTTCATTAACATTGTTAACGGTACGTTCTTGTTGTGCTGTTGTAGGTTGTTGTTGTAGCGTCTTTTAAATAAAGTTCACATTTTGTGCTTGATTTATTTTTTTCTCTCTTTTCTGTATTTTTTTTTTCGTTTTAAAATATGAATTAGATTTTTTTTGTGTTGTAATTTGCTTATTTTGTAAGTTTGTTTAAATCATAGAACTTTCGCATGAATAGCTAAGCAAAAGAGAGACAGAAAGAGAGTGATAGTAGGAGGGAGAGAGAGAGAGTTGGAGTGTTGTGTATAAGAGACGATCTGTTCGTACGATTGGATTTGGATTTGTATAACGGTTATTGGCGCTGGGGCTGTGTATGTGTGTCCAACAAATTCCCGCTGCTCACTTAGCTTACTTTTCATTTGACATTGAATTTTCATTGCATTTGAAGACTCGCTTCTTCATCTTCATCTAATATTACTTTCACACGCGACACTTTTCTGTGCATCATTCATTGTAGGTGGTTAGGAGGTTTTCGCGCACTTTTTGAATACCCGCAAACAATACTCAACGACACACTCAACGCCTGGCGTCCCGATAGCTGCGTTGGCCACCGCCGCCACCACCACGATCGCCACGAAATTGTCGCGAGGATCCGCTGCGGTTGCCACCATACTCGCGTCGTCGGCCGCCCACGGAGCTGTTGTTGTTGTCCCGGTTGCCTGCACTGATACTGGGCACGGATGGGCCCCCAACGGCGCCACCAGCTGCATTGCTACTGCCGCTGCCATTGGCAGCGTACACTGGGAATCCCGGTGGTGCCGCCACTGTGGGCAGACCTGCGTTTTTCCAGGCGGCAAAGTCCTCATAGCTGGGCGCCTTGTCGAAGCCCGGTGGCGGTGGCCGCATCGGCTGTGGCGGCGGGTAGTCTGGCAGCGGCGGTGCTCCAGGTCCATCGTAGTACCGCACCGGCGGCGGCAGCTGTTCGTACATCGACGCCGGTGCGCCCGGGGGCAATGCATTGGCAGCTCCAGCAGCCGAGGGCATTGGCATCTGGCCAAAGGGCGGCACAAACGGCAGCGGTGGCAGCTGGCCGTGCATGTTGCGTATGTAGTCCGCCACATAGGCTTCGGCGGCCGCGGCCGAGGACATGTAGCGCTCCCACGAGGGCATGCCCATGTCACCGGCACCAGCTGCACCGCCTGCCATCTGGCGATACGGTGAACCGCTGCGCTTGAAACCGCCGCTGCCGGGCATGCCCATGCCCATGCCCATGCCATGGTGATGATGATGATGCCGATACGGTCGCTGGTGGTGATGCGGCGCACCGTGGCCGTAGCTGCGCTTGTGCCGCATGGGTCCCAGCTGGCTGCTGCCGCGTCCGCCGCTGTGACCGCGCGTGGAGAGGCTGCGCGGCGCCTTGTAGATGACATGGATGCCCTTCTCACGCATCACACGCGCTGTCTCCTTAGATTTCCGCAATATGGGCGTCAATTCGATCTGTTCGTCCTCGGGAAACAGGCGGCACAGCTCGGCGCCAATTTTGGGCTCAATCTCCTGGCCATCGCGTCCGATTTTGACCGGTTTGCCCTCGTTCCACGAGTTGTGCAGATGCAAGGTGGCATTGAACGACAGCTCCTTGCGACAAATCCAATCCAGCTCGATGACGCCGCCCAGCGCCTTGGGCGAGATGCTCGGCGGCAGCACCCAGGCCACCTGGGGTATATCCCGACGCGAGGGCGCCGCCATGCGCGCAAAGCCCGCGAATTTGCCTGCCAGTGGAGAAAGAGAAGAAAGCGTTTTATCTGTTTTCTAAATACCCAAACGGGAATCCCTGCGATTCCAGCCAGCTAGCTTACCGCTCTCGTTGACGGAGAATATGAGAAGGACATTGCGCGCCTCCTTGAAGGCCTGGCTCAAATTGGCATCGTTCTGCGGCAGCGTCGCCCAGACGCTCTTATTTTTGGACAACTGCACGTTGTCGCTGTTGTTGGACTTGATCAGAAAGAAGCGGGTGTCGCGGAACAGATAGTTCAGCTTGGTCATGTAGTCATAGGATTTCTGTGTGTTGCCACCGCCATCCTTTTCCGGTGTGGAGCCCTTCAAACTGTTCGCCATCGTCACCTTACTGCGAGCGCCCCCATTGCGTTTGTGCTGCGTGCCCGAATCTGAATCCGAGGATTCACTGTCCGACTCCAGAGCGGGCAGAAGCGATGGCTTCTCATCCTCCGCATCGCTAAGATCGCTCTTGTTGCCGCCGGCACCGCCCGACATGCTCAGATTGGCTGCCGTGGTGGAGCTGCTGCCTCCACAGGTGTTTTTCTTGTTACGCGACTTTTTGACGCTTGGCTCGCGCTCTTCCGCATCGTCCTGCGACTTTGAGTTGGACTTGTCATCGGTGTCGATAGGTTTCTTCGATTTGGACTCGCTGCCGCTGCTGTTGGACTTTTTCTTCTTGCCATTGAGATCACCGGGCGAAGTGGCACGCTTCGATTTCTTCGAGGATTTATTCTTACTGGTCGATGCAACTGTTGCAGCTACAGTTGCAGCTGCAATTGTGGACTTGGCAGAGGAAGCTTCTTTGCCAGCTTTGCTGCTAGACTTGGACTTGGTGGCACGTTTGCTACTCCTGCTGCCATCCACAGAGGACGGTGCCGTACTAACCGAGCTGATGCTTGGCTCCGAGTCTGAGGCCATGGAGCCAGCTCGAGATTTGGATGCTTCACTGCGAGTGTCAAAGGAATCGAAATCCTGCAGCTCCTCGGCAATGTCCGCCTCGTTCTCGTCCAGGCCGAGATGTACTGCATCTAAATCGGCCATGTCGCGCATTAGCAACTGCTGTGCTTATCGCAATTGACGCAATTAACGGTACCCTGTTTGTTTACCTTCCCAATATGTTTTGTTATAGTTGTTGTTGTTGCCTGTTTTTGTTTTTCTCTACTACTACGGACTGCTTGGCGGCTTCTCTACTCCTCTTCTGTGTGTGTGTGTGTCCATTCAAGCGCGCATGAATGAGACAGCAATCGGAGCAGCGGAAATAGACATAGAAAAAAAATGCCAATCGATTTAGCAAACCGAATTTGCAAAACAAAAGTTGCGACAGTACTCAACACTCACTTTCTGCACGTTGCGTGCTAGTATATGCGTTCGATTTGCGATCACTTTATTGCACTTTTTGTATAAATTTCACTATATTTATTCACCAATTTCGGTGAACAGATCTACACCGATTTTGCGTCAACAGAGACAAGAGACCAATGGCGGCAGAGGAGTGCGGCTATATGCATACAAGCGCAATGCAGCGTTTCTTTGTGTCTTTTATCGAAATCTTATGTACCTACCGCCGACCATTTATCGAATAATTTGCCAAGTTCTTTCCAAGCAGTAGATTGGGCAAGGCAAATTAAAAGAATGTAAAAATGTAGTATTTAAAAAAGTATTCTAATTGGAAAATTTAATTTGTGGATTTTCAGACTTGAAATAGCTGTACAGCATCGTACACAGCGAAAAGCAGAACAGAACAATATTTAGATTTAAATATTTGATATTCAAAAACAAGGTATTTATGAACTTTAAGCATTTAAACTTAACTGCTACAACCTGCAGTTGAAGGGCGGTACGTTAAGCGTCAACGCGTGTGTCATTGTGCTCCGGTCTATTCGATAACAGGCCATCAGCTGATTCATCGATAGGCAGAAAAAGGAAACAAACAAAGAGCTGCTACAAGCTGATACAATAAAAACAATACAATATCAATACCCAAATAAAACCAAACGCTAAATACTCCATGAGTCATTGACCAAACGTAAAACTTTTTGGTTTGCGATAATGTCGGCGAACACAGCTAAAGAAGCCGAGCCGCCGAGCTACGAAGAAGTCATGAGAGCCAGTGCGCCCCCCATGCAAGGTGATTTGAATAAATTCAAAACAAGACACTTTTAAATATTATGCAAACTTGTTGCAGATGCCCGACTTATTGCTGGCGTACATGGCGGCCCACCGACAGCGCCGCCAAACATGGCCAGCTATGGAGCTTTCGAGACGACGCCAGTTAGCATTGTGGTGCAGCCAGCGCGGCCAGCCGAGATCATTGTCATCGGCGCGTGCCCCTCGTGCCGCATTGGCTACCTGGAAGACACATTCTCGCCGCTGGGCCTTTGCTGTGCGATCTTTTTCTTTCCCGTTGGTATCCTCTGCTGCCTGGTAATGCGTGAGAAGCGTTGCAGCAATTGCGGAGCGACATTTTAGACTGGAGACTGCAATTGGCATTTCAAATGCTCCGTCTCCTGGTTAACGCTGGTTAATCGAAATATCAGTGACTATTCCCTGACAAAAATTGGACTGTTAAGTTTTTTCTTAAAACACAAAAACAAAAACACAAAAGAAGCAAATTGTGCTGTTAGCTTGTTAATCATTAAAACTATATGTATGTATGTTTTTGTAAATATGAATACCCTAGGGCATTCATGACGCGACTGCTGCTCGCCAGCTCAGCCTCGCCCAAACATTCCATTCCATCTGCGCTGTCGTCGTCGTCGTCGTCGTTGTGGACGAGGCCCGCTTCCGTTAAATTTAATTGAAATATAATGGGGGCGGTTTTGAATTACGCCGCTTGTTTGCTCTTGGTTGCTTCCTTTTATTTTGCATATTTTTTGCTCATTGTGAAATGTAAACAAGTTAAAAATTAACGAAAGCATGCACGACATTGGCATGCCCTGTAAATAAATATTGTATTTGTTAGCCTCCTCAGTATTAAATTAGTCAATTTCATTATACATCTAAAATGGGCGATTGCATATCAATTGGCAACGCGATGTGCCTTATTGCATGGCTTAAACTCCGCCCACAAACCGGATGGGGCTGTCGCCTATATGCCCTTTTGTGCAATATTTAATCAAACAAAGTTGCCGGCATTCGCATCCGTTGTACGGGCATCTTACAGACTGCAGTCGCAAATATCTTTCGCGTAGACATGTCCAACATCTCAGCTCTGCTGTCGCTGCTGATGTGGGCAACCGGAGCCCTTGCCCGCTACAATGTGGTTATGGTCATCTTCGACGACCTGAGGCCGGCTTTGGGTGCTTATGGCGATGGCCTGGCGCGTACGCCACACCTGGATGCCTTTGCCCAGGGCAGCAGCATCTTCACGCGCGCCTACAGTCAGGTAAGCTCATCGGACCACAGAAACACACCCAGGCCACCTCACTAGCTACCTGCTTTACCCACTAGCAAGCGCTGTGCGCGCCCAGCCGCAACTCGCTGTTGACCGGACGGCGTCCGGACACGTTGCATCTGTACGATTTCTACAGCTACTGGCGCAGTTTTGTGGGCAACTTTACGACATTGCCGCAGTATTTCAAGGAGCACGGCTACTACACCTACAGCTGTGGCAAGGTGTTCCACCCGGGCCTCTCCTCCAACAACAGCGACGACTATCCCATTAGCTGGTCGGCGCCGGCATTCCGGCCCCGCACGGAGCAGTTCATGAACTCGCCCGTCTGCCCGGAGCATGGCGGGGGCGTGCTGCGCAAGAACTATCTGATTTGTCCGGTGGAGCTGCAAACACAGCCGTACAAAACGCTGCCGGACATCGAGTCCGTGACGGAGGCACTGCGCTTTATTGACACCCAGAAGCGCAGTCGCCAGCCGTATTTTCTGGCCTTGGGCTTTCACAAGCCGCACATCAATTTCCGTTTTCCCCGGCAGTTTCTCGCCCGCTTTCCGCTGGTGAATTTCTACAACTACACTGAGGATACGCTGAAGCCGCCAGACATGCCCGACGTCGCATGGAATCCGTATACGGATGTGCGTTCGCGCGACGACTTCAAGCACAAGAACATATCCTTCCCGTATGGACCCATTTCCCGGCACCAGGCGGCGCAGATTCGTCAAGGCTACTACGCCTCCGTGGCCTATGTGGATGATCTGTTCGGCAAGCTGTTGGCCCGCCTGGATCTGGAGCGGACAGTGGTCGTGGTGCTGGGCGACCACGGCTGGTCGCTGGGCGAGCACGCCGAGTGGGCCAAGTACAGCAACTTTGAGGTGGCGCTGCGCGTGCCGCTGATCATCCGCAGTCCGGAGTTTCCGCTGACCCAGCCCCGACACATGCACAGCATCACTGAGCTGCTGGATGTGTTTCCCACGCTGGTGGATCTGGTGCATCTGCCGCCGCTGCCTGTCTGCAATAGGAACAGCAGCGACCTGGAACGGCTGACCTGCTCCGAAGGCAAGAGCTTGTATCCGCAGCTCCAGGGCTTGGGCTTGGGTGAGTATGTGACCATGTCCATGCCATGTCCGCTAAATCTGTTCATTCGACAGCCGAGGAGCACGTGGCCCTGAGCCAGTATCCGCGTCCAGGCATGCTGCCCACAAAGCATCCCAACAGCGACAAGCCCAAGCTGCGCAACATCAAGATCATGGGCTACAGCCTGCGCACCGACTTCTATCGGTACACGCTCTGGGTTCGGTTTCATGCCCATGACTTTAGTCGAGGTGAGTCACCTGCCTGGGGAAGGTAGCCCTAACTAATCTTGGCTAGAACGCCCAAAATTATACTCTACCATATAATTTCTTACTTAATTTAAACCAATTTTATTTACAGACTGGCACAATATCTACGGCGAGGAGCTGTACGATCATCGCTTGGACTCCGGTGAAGAGTTTAACTTGGCGCCAATGCCGGAATTTAATGCTGTACGGCAACGTTTGCGCCGGCGTCTTATCGATGCCGTGGGTTAAATGCAATTTTCTTTTTTCTTTTTGTTAAAACCATTTTTTTTATTAAAAACAAGTAAGATTGCTTTAGACGGGACCTCCCGACTAGGAGATACCCTGAACCCAGACTTAAATTGGTTAAAAATTAAAAAAAATTTAATTGCAACACTGTAGTATTTGATTTGCAGGTTTACGGTTTTATTGATATTGTGGTGATTGGGGGGAGGTATCCAAAACCGGAATGATTTAAAATTTTCGTATGCCTTACGCAAACATATTAAAACAAGGCGCAAACAAATTTTCGAACATATACCCTAGTGTGGCTTATAAGGATACGTCTCAACTTTCCCCAGTCGTAACTTTGCCAAAACCCAACCGATTTTCATAAGGATGGTATTTTTGTTTATAACATTTCAGTTTAAAAATAAAATTTTTGGTCCAAATTCATGTAAAAAATTTTCGAATATATACTTTAGTGTTCCCAATTAGGGATAGGTCTCAACTTTTTCCAGTTCATGTAGTTTCACTTCGTGAACGAGTATTAAAATTAATTTTTATAAATACTTATAAAAATTCTTAAAGTTTAGTTGTTAGTAGAGGATTGATATATAGATAATATAAATATTGAATCAGAAAATTTTCAAACCATTTCATTAATGTTTTTTAAATAACACGATTTTTTTAAGCTAGCCAAAAATTTTTTGTTAACATCGTTTTTCAGCGAACATCTTTCTTAGCTGGCATCCGTAGGTGTTCGCTCAAGTGAGCTTTCACTGTATATAGGCTGGAGTTGAATTTTGCCACTCTGCTTTGTCGCAGTTCGTGCCGCGCATGCGTGACTTGTCTGTCCGTTGCCTTTGTCGATGGCTTCGTTTTTTGAATTTTTGTGAATGAGATTTTATTCAACGCTGCTGTTGCTGCTGTTGTTGTTGTTGTTGTTGTTGTTGTTGTCGCTGTTGCTGTTGCGAGCGCTGTCTCCGTTGGCGTCGCCGCCCATGTTCCAGTGTGCGTTTTTAATTTCACTGCAGCTGTTGCCAGGCGGGTGAAAATATGCTGGCGCTGCTGCGCTGGGTAATTAAATCTGCAGCCGACGCACTTTTTGATCAATCTAACCAAAATGGCATCAAACATGAAAATCGGTTCAATTTTGAAAAAGTTATGGGAGTTTGAAATGTGGGAGCTATGGATTTTTTTTCCAAAATGATTTTTTCAAAAAATCAAAAAAATTATATTTTTTAAAATGCATATATTTTAAATGTAGAATCAATCTGGTGGACAAATCATGACCAAAATGGCAGCAAACATGAAAATCGATTCAGTTTTGACAAAGTTATGGGAGTTTGTAATGTGGGAGCTATGGATTTTATTTTCCAAAATGAACAAGTGTCCCCCTTGTAATTTTTTCAAAAAATCAAAAAAATTATATTTTTAAAAATGCATATATTTTAAATATAAAATCAATTTGACGGACAAATTATAACCAAAATGGCATCAAACATGAAAATCGGTTCAATTTTGAAAAAGTTATGGGAGTTTGAAATGTGGGAGCTATGGATTTTTTT
>SCDY01001504.1:0-27856 GCA_004143825.1 Drosophila micromelanica
TACCCACTTATTTGTTGTAAATGCATTGCTTTTATGTTTTTTTACTGCCTGAAGTTTGATTTGCTCGCTGCATACAAACTTTATTGATTCACTGTATGTCAGGGATACAATGTCATTCCAAATTGTTTGAATTGTTGAACATATGGAAAACTTAACATTAAAACAATGTTTTATTATTAATAATTTTATTGAGCAAGAAAATCTTTGTGATACAAATGGTGATCAAGTCAAAATTAAAGCAATTCTCATTGGTCTCTCATTAGTCCAATATACGTTCGTCTGTCCGTGTAATCGCGATTTTAAGATTTAGATTTAGTCCTATATATCCGCTTCTTTCTGTAAACCTCCCTTACTTATTAAAGCTTAAAACACCAGATACACCTCTAAAGAAATTACCTTATTATAGGTAAATATACTTTTAGCTAAATAATCTGCAATCAGGATAGTATAAACGAGTATTGCGCAGTCGGTTACGCCCGTCAGCAATGTTCTTACTTATTTAAACATGTATATAAATATATATAATTTTTTTTATTTTTTTATTCTACGTACAATGCGAGCTAACTGATTGGCTGAATGAATGCTTGCTGAAATAAATGACTGAGCAGCGTACAAATTAAATTATGCCATGACGCGACTCACATACACTGTGAATTTTTTGGGTTCCCTTCCCCAGACCCTTTGCAAGTGTTGTCGACAGCTCAAAGCTAATTGAATTTCTCACTGTCGCTTGCAATTTGCATTATTACATTTATAAAAGAGTGTGCGTGTGTTTGAATGTATTTATATTTAGTACAAAGTTTTTGCTCATTCAAGCGGAAATGAGATAATGAATGGACAACTACACTGTCAACCAGCTGGCCAAGTGCTTAGCTAGTTAGTTGATGACCGAGTGACCTACGCAACGCATACAGAATTAGCCGGCAAGCGTATTTTGTCCAATTTTGCAATTGAAGTGTATGGAGTAGAAGATCGTAACTAACTAAAAATAAAATAAAATCATTGCTTAGAGCATGCGTTAACAACATCGACTAAAATACCTGGTTTACAGGCCGAAACAAAGGTGAAGCCAAGATAGGTCAGACAGAAGACTTGAAATAATTAAAAACCACAAGCGTTGTGCATATTCTGAAGTTGCCACAAGCAAAAGAAAAACCACACACGGCACACACAGAAGAGTACAAAAGCTGACAGGAAGCGAGATAAGTAAATGTGTGTGTGTGTGTGGTGCATAAGGGCATAAGAATAACCCACACCAAATGAAAAAAGAAAATATATATAAAGGCTGGCAACAGTCAAGGTAAAAGGCACTTGGAAGTTGGCATATCTTCCCGGCAAGAATTACAAAAAAGGGTTAATAAACAAGAAACAGGCGCAACAGGACTACACAAAAAGAAACCCACACAGAGCTGTAGTGTTTATTTATGACACAAGAAGCTTCATCATAATCAGCGCCTGACACTTGTGGAGAGCAGAGTCTGAAGAGCAAATCGTGGGCTGAGATTGCTGCATTACTGCACGTGCAACTTCAACGTATGCCCTGAAGTGCCTTAATTGAAGTGATGCTCAGGCGACAAACTGTGCCCAGGCCCCTGCCCAGGCGCATTCATAGGATGAGCCCTAAAATACACTCATGCAACGTTAACCTGGCTCCGAATTAATTAAGACCGTAACTTTCCTCAAAAGGAGCAGCAACGTCAAAAGGGCCAACAATAACGACACCAGCTGTGGGGATTTTAGAATTGAATACATTTTCTGTGCCTCTGCTAAAGTAGATTACATTGCTTTTTTATATTTTCAGACATCTTAAAACTTTACCATTTTCTGACCGCTCTTAATCGAATTAGAATTGTATTTTGAATATTTGTGCACTCAAGTGTTTCAATATTCTTTTATATTTTACTGTTTCCGCCACAATTCTCAAGTGAAAAATTCAAATTTAAATTGAAGCAACTCAATCGGCAAATGAACAAGTTGTTTCTTCTTTTTGTGAATGGGATAAATTTTGGTTGCATATTCTGACTCATATTTTAAAGCAGAATTATGTGTTATGTGTTTATGCCCATTAAGTATCACTAATTAGTGAATTTTAAACTCAACTCTGGGCTGGCATTAGATGCATGGAAAGTTATTTATACAACAGTGGCAAGTTGACGTTTTAAAGGAAATTCAATGCTGAAATAAAAATTGAATTTATGTTGCCCAAAGCCATCTTGAGTATACAAAAACCCACACACAGAAGTAATCAATTCAGATATAGGTGGGAGGGACGGGGTGGCGGCAACAAAACGTCAATAACGAGGTTGGAACATAAAGAACACAAATAAATCAGAACGTTGCGTGAAAAGTGGAAAGCAGCAGGACGATCATAAAGACAAGTATCAAGGGCGGGGAACAACTGGTAGCTTTCGATGTCCTCTTGTGCCTTGATTTGTAAAGAAAAATGTTCACGGCCTTATGCCTGAATAAATGTGTATACATATAAAGTCAAGCGCGTTTTTGCTTGCTACAAGCCTTCAATAATTTAAGCAAAAAAAAATGTTTGTGTACAAATTTATGACACCCCACCCCGCAAACGAACCGAAAATAACATGAGTCAAAAGTAGACTGTGAAAATAAGAAAATTCATCAGCAAAATCACTGAGCATTAACAAAACAAAATTGTCAAAAAGAAGGAGCCACAGTAGCGGAAGCGCATGGATAACTAAATTGCGTAAATTTGTCTCAAACAAACGAAAAGTAAATAAAAAAAAAAATACATCCCTACTAAAACACATTTTCCAATAGAGCTAACCGCAACTAATATGTGTGAAATTCAGAGAAAAAGAAGACATACAACATCTGGCGCTGCTAATAACAGTCGTTCTCAGCATATATATTCAAATTATGACGAAAGGGCTTAAGCTTTTTGGCCACTCAGAGACAATAATTTGCATTTGCATGTCGTTAATCAACCCTCATATATTTGAGTTCGCATTTCGGTTGTTGTTTTTGGTAACGCAAAACTTTCCGGTCGACAAGCGATTAAAAGCAGCAGCCACAAAAGAGGGCAAGCGTACAAATCTTCGTCTGCATAAGGAATGGAAACTAGGGATTTGATTAAGGCAAAAGGCAATTGGGGGACTGGGATGACAGACAGGAAAATAAAAGGCCAAAAACATGCCTTTTGACAGCTGCCGAAACTTTTGCATGACATATATCATTGTCGCAGCCCAAATGAACGACAGCAGCAACAACAACAACAGTCAAATTGGCAACAAGGAGTTAAATCCTCCGCTCAATGCTTATGCCGTCTACACACACCAAAGAGAGGGGCCCTCTACATTATATACATTATATATAACTTAAAGTTGGTGTCATTTTGCATTTTATGTTATGGCTCATATTTTGTATGAGTTTAAAATAGCATAAATATTTTGTTATTAATATAATGCAGCATTATCTTAAAAATTGTGTGAGCTATAAAAAATTTAGTTCAGTTTCGAAATTCATTGTGCTGTCTTATTTATTAAACATTCTTCAGAAAGCTCTTCTAAGTTGTATTAAATTACTCCAAGTTTTTGAGTTTCTTGTAGATTTCGATCGCAAAAGGGTGCGTGTGTGGGTGTATGTGTGCATTTGTGTATGTATGCTTGAATGCAAACGAAAATTACATTTAATAGGAAGAGCCTAAAGTGGGTTTATTCGTTGCGGTCCGTTGTCTTTTTATGTGGGAAGTGCTTTTTAGTATTTTGAGTCAAATTGCATTTAACTCGTGGTTTTTTTTAAATTAAAGCAATTACCATTCTTTTAGGTTTTCACCTACAAATTTAAAGTTAATCAGTTGCGGCTGATGTTAATATAAATAATAATTGGCATAAATATAATAATATTGTTGGTAGCTTTGCTTAGATTTTGTCATATTTTAAGTGACACAATTTGTTTTTTGCTGCTCTCAACGTCACATACCCTCACATTTACTTGTCGGTACTTAATGTTTAACACTTTGTCATTTATGTGTCAAAATCATGCCGGCATGAAATGGCGATGCCAAAACATATAACACAACAAACCAGAAAAGCCAAAGAGATGGTAGAAAAGAGTATTAGGGAGTGATCGACTAGGAGATACCCTTAACTGTCGTTCCATGCATTTAAACCCTTTTGCATGAATACACATACAGGGCTAAATCTACTCGGCGAGTGATACTGATTAAGAATACGTACATGCCTCCTTCTGCTTGTTACATACATTTGCACAAAACCAGAATACTCTTTTACCCATTTTGTTGAAGAAAAAACCTAAGCAACTGATTCCACAGATATGCTGAAGGCTACGCATGCCGCAACGGGAAGTTGGGAGTCGCTGTGATGACAGCTATGAAGAAATTGCAATGCCTAATGCGCCTTGGCATACTTGAGGCGTAGCATCACTTGCCAGTTGTGCTGGGAACCAGTTGCAGTTTGTCGACTCTGACAACAAAGCTCGAATTAACAGCTATCTGGGCCAGTAGTACCCATTGCGAGCAACAAAAACAATCCCCTCGAGTAATCGCGACATATTTTCTGGAGCCAGTAAAAGTAGAGAAAACCGAAGCAACTGGTACTAGATATCAGACTGATAAGTGTCCTAACAGTGATCAGTGATCTTACAAGAAAAAAATATAAAAATACAACAATTCAATTCCTGACTGATAAAATAAATATCGTGTGGTCTTTCTTTAAACAATGAAAAAAAGATAACTAAGTCAATGGCTTAACTAACGAATATTTTGGACTTAATGTTTCGTAACTACGGCACTCTTGTTGCAAATAAATACTTTCAGTTGGTTACTTATTCTTTCGCTTGGCTGCGGCATTGACCAACTTTAGTCCACCTTAATTAAATCAAGTGCTTATCGCTGGCCCAAGTTTTCTTGCACATATACATAACAATATCTTATCAGGCGAGCTGAGTGCAAACTTTGTTATGTCATCGCGCTAGGTTTGCTTGCTGTGTGTAGATATTGTTTGGTTTGCTTCTTTCGTTTTCGTTTAGTTGCTTTCCATTGTTTATTTTGACTTGCCGTCAACGCAATATTTTTATAGATGGTCAACAAACTTAACTAATATCAATTAATTAAAAGCGAAAGTATATCCACAGAGATGCAGCCTCTAGACTGGCTAACATTAACAGTAAGAGTGGGTAAAGAGTCCAAAGATGAAAGCATTAAATATTAAATTGCAATGACTGGAGATGCGTACAGCATTAAACATTTATGAGTTTTGCCCAGCTTAGCTTACCTCATTTGAAATGCAACCGAAAATTGATGTCGCAGCGTGTCGCAGCGCATTAGGTAATGGCCAACATGGTAAGGACCGTTTTTTTCACTTAATGGGGGAGAATGGCAAGTAATATACTCATTCCGAACCCTCAACACGCGCGCACCCATTTGCAAGATATTCATGCGTTACACACAGTCACGTCACAGCTCCTTTTTATGATGTTGCAACCAAAAATTATGAGCCATGTATAGAGAAGTAAAAGCATTTTAGCTGACTGCTTATAATCGTGCCTATCCCTGTCTCTTTTCACATTTCATTTTACAGGAGCACCATAACATGCGTGTCAATCATCATATTTACTAAGTTATTTAAATGCGTAGGCATCCAACGCAAATGGTTGACAACCATGAAAGCTGAGCCAATGCTGAGAAGACCAAGCCAATTTTGGCTTCTGGACGAGCTTTTCTTTACTTAACAAACGTTGAGCAAAATAGCATTAAATGCAACCAAAAATTTTGTTGCAGTTGAGATACAATTACTTTGAATAAGGCCAGCAAGTGTGAATATCAAATACATATGAAATAAAATAATTTTTTCTTGATTTTAATTTCTCCAAGTTTTATATTCCCACCGACATACTCATCCAAAGCTTATTTTGGACATATAACGTTTTTTGTAATTTGTGGCGGATTTACATTTAGATTTTTTATCCGAAAACTCTCTTAACAGCTTGTCTGAAGCAGCTAACTAAGAGTGTATATTTGAAGTTTCAAATTTCTATCATCAATAGCTTAGAAAACTGACATTCATACAGACGATGAACGAGTGTAAAAACCGGGATAAGAAAATCGAAGGCGACCTTCGAAATTTCGTTTCCTATATTGAAAGGATGATTAAAGCCAAATAACTATAGGAACATAATAAGTGCAAAAGGTAATTGAAGGCCACAGCCAACAAATTGAGAAGTATTTCAGCAGCAACAACAACTACTACTATGACAATGACAGTAAAAAGCACCACCCAAGGAACAGGAGTTACATTTACCGAAAAATGGCTACGCAGCAAAAAAATGGCGGCTGTTTAAACAGAAATCGTGTTGGGAGCGGTTTGAGTAACAACGGTTGACGGCGTAAAGCAAGGCAGGGAACGCGCCAAAAAAAAAAAAAAATACGAAAAATACAAAAAGGGAATTGCAGCGACACGAGCTGTTAGTTGCTGCCATCATAACAACGTTTCCGCGGGAGTGATGTCGTTGGGCTGTTGAGTGCTCCTGCTCTGCTAAAGCTCTCCACTCTATAAAGTGTCCTTGTTTTCCTGTTGTTATTTTACGTTACGTAAACTGCGTAAATTGTGTGCATTTTATTATGCCACACTTCGCGCTGCCACGCATCTTCCTTCAGCTTTCTGCCATACTTAACTCTTTATCAAACATTTTTGCTGCTGTCAACTTGCTGAAAATGTCTTTATAATGTGCGAATCGTTCGTGAATGAGTTTAATGTAAGAAAACCTCAGTATTCGTCTTAAATGTAAATGTGTACTTATTTAATTTTCTTTATTTTTTATACCTTGAGTGATAAAATGGTTTTATGCAAATGTATTTAACAAGATAAGTGAAGCTGCTCTGCACATAAAGTTTGTTTATTGTTTGATCTTGTATGATTGAAGCGATCTCAGATCAAGTTTTCGTTTATAATTTTTGTAGCAAAAATTCATGCTTTCATAGTGTAAAGTAAGCTATAAATCTTCAATTTCGGGTCAAAGGACAAGGGTCAACAGCCTAATGGATCACAATCCACAAAAGCGTTCTTCTTGTTGTTTCACATCGAAAACTATCGGCGCCAATGAACGCCCACGTCCTGACAAGTTGCCAGGTGTGTCTGTTACTCTTGTTATTGCATCATCATCATCATCGGCCGCCTGCACTTACGGCAGGCCAATCAAA
This sequence comes from Drosophila micromelanica, assembly GCA_004143825.1. Classification (NCBI taxonomy): domain Eukaryota; kingdom Metazoa; phylum Arthropoda; class Insecta; order Diptera; family Drosophilidae; genus Drosophila; species Drosophila micromelanica. The sequence continues at coordinate 7,187 of SCDY01001504.1, forward strand.
ATCCTGTTTTGTTAGTGCTGCTGGCAATCGACGCTGCAGCCGTGTACAATGTTGATGATGTTGTTGTCTCAGCCGCAATATGTTGTAATTAACCCGTTTATCATGCAAATAAATCATAATCTTAATGTCTCTCAGGAGGTGAGGAGGGTGTAATAGTCAGATGTGAATAAAGAAGGAACAAGGGAGGGTAGAAGTCGGAGGCAGGTATCCAAAATCTAAAATATTCTTGATCTATGTTAAATAAATAAGAAAACTAAGAAAATGATTGGTAAACGCGAACTTAAAAAGTTCAGATCTTTAGCTTCTTTTATCTCTGAGTGCACTGGCGCCTTTCGAGTTTCTGATATACAAAATTGTTAAGCTAAAGCTTCGATCTTTTATGTTTTGCGGTTTCTTGAGCGAGTAAAAATGCAACGCTTTCAAAGAAAATATTTACAAATATGACTTGCTATTTAATTAGCTAAACACAAATTGAAGTGACACGTTTTCCTAAGTTTGAACAGACAATAAGATGAGTCGAGCCGAGCCAGAAGAGACTCACAGCCAGTAACACTTAACATAAACACGAAAAATGCAATCTAAGTAAACCTAACTGCGAGTGAGAAAAGTCAACATTAACTACTGTTTGAACATGGCTTACAAAATAAGCCTGGCCCGTTAACGTTCCCTTTTGGTTGCAATATAGAGAAACGAACTGATGTTTATCTAAACATTTAACTAGCTAAACTTTCAATAACATTCCCAGCAGCTGCTGTGCCTTATCCGTCTTTAAAATATACACCAACCGAAACAATAAATCCCAGACAACTATTACAGCAATTGTGACTTTAAAATTCACTTAAAAATCTAAAGATAATTTAAAAAACTAAAAGATTCTCCAACACTATGGGCGACGAATATTCACAAAGGCCAAACAAGGTATTAATATTGTTCCTGTTTACACTCGCTATTGTCCTTAAGTCAACCATCATTATTATGGAATTTGTGATGTGAGCTTACCCAAAACAAAACAAAAGTAAGGAGAAGGCGGAATTTACCTGCAAATAAAGAATGGATAAAATGTTAGTCAAAGTTTTCAATTTTCTATATTTCTATATTTTTTAAAAGTAAACATGTTAACTTATGTAAAATAAATGTTTGTGGATCATCTGACAAAACTCTTAAAAATAATTTTCCGTCGCAGTTAAAATTATATTACAACTAACATGATAAAGGTCGCATTGATGAACCAGAAAAGAGAAAAAATCAACAAAAGGTTTACCTGTCTGTATCAATCCGAGTCTATATAAATGATACCCCATATAAGCTCAAATCAAAACAAAGGACTTTAAATAAAAGCGGACAATGACGTATTGATTGAATCTCAAGGTAATAGAGGGTTCTGGTTCAAAGTTAAAATGTCATCGTGGCATTATGTAACATTTTTGAACGAATTTTGATTAAATTTAATGGTCTGGCGATGAGTAGCAACAATTGAAACGACAAAATTTCGAACTCGCATCGATTTTAAGTAATTGTCAAAAGTTTTCCTATTTGTTTTTAATATCCGTTTTGACCATTAATAACAGTTATACCAAAGGATAACCCCTCGTGTGCTCATAAGACTGTTCTAACATAGGAACTTGTATTTAGTTAGTATATTTGCTAAATAAGACATAAAAGCCAAATGCACAGCTTCTTATGGTTGCGAATGTGATTAATGAAAGATGTTAACTGTATTTTTTCTAAGTAAGAAATTAAATCACTTTAGGTGTAGCATTCATTAGCTTATACTTTGAGTCAAAAGGTTCACAGGTTGAATATAACCTTTAAGTGAACTTATTGGATGCTTGTGAAGCATCATTAATTACAAAAACCAATAAAAGTATTAACACTGTTTCAGCTCCGTCAGCCAGCCTGGCCCAAAATAAGTTGTCAGCATTATTTACACTTAAAACTTGTACAATTTTCTTAAGCCTCAAGAACAAACCCAACGAAACTATGAAAGCAAGCGCAGTACTCAAGTATTGATGAATTTTCGTTCATGAATTGGCTTTCTATGTAAAGGAAAATTACGCTAAAGGCGCCTCAACTTTGGACTAAAAAATCCTAATCGGAAGAGAAAAAATAGAGCTAAAACACCACTCACGTGTCAGTTAGTTGGAATGGCAGACACTAGAAGAAGAAAGGCATCCCAATTGATTTGATGTTAATGTACGCATAGGATTGCTACACAGCCAACACACAAAAATCTAAAAAGCAATCTGTATTAAAGCAGCTTAGTCATTAATCATTATCATATAAACATCAATTGGCGTTTAAACTGTAGAGTGCTGTAAAGCAGCACGAAACAGGCAACAGTGAACATGAGTCCAGTGTGAAACCCCCTTGCCCAATGTTGTTGATTGGCCATTGACTTTGGCCGCATTGAAAAATTTGAAATTGGATTTTTTTTTCTGTAAGAAACTTGTTTTTACTTATCTGAAAAAGAGCAAAATGAAACCAGTATATTTTCCTTTTAACTATATATATTTTATTAAGGGAACACTCTGACGAATAACGCATTTATCATTATCGCGCATATACATATATGTATGTGGGTGGCTTATTCATACTCAATGTTTTATTTAAAGTTATTTTTCTCCATTGAAATAGCTAGTACGCAACAGACTGGTTATCATCTCACTGTTTGGCAAAACAAAAAAGAAAACAAAAGTATTCGTTATATCGCAAAGTTGTTATTGTTGTTTGTTGTGGGTTGTTTGTCTTTTTATCCAGAAGAAACCATGACTTTGCCTTGTTGTATCGTCCAATACCCTTCAAGGGCGGTCGCTTGCAACCATTAATCACTTTCAGGCCTCATCTTCATCTTTGACTTAATGTAACTCAAACTCTCAGTTATATATTTATATAAATGTTTGTGTTTGCATTGATACACATACTCTGTTTTTATTATTACATGCGTAAGTTGGCTTTTTTTTCTGAATATATGTAAATGCCATGAAATCAAAATAAAGCTAAGTTAAGTTAAGTTTGGCGTACAAAAAATGATCTATAAAATGTCAATTACACTCAAAAATACAAACACAACTTAGGAGTGTTTCGAGTCTCTGAGAATTTTAAATTTCTTCAATGCAATTTGGGGGGAAACTAAAAGCATGGAGTCGAATTGATGCACTTAGGCGCAACATCTCGCACGAATAAAAGGTTCAGGGACCGAGGACAGACAACTGGACAGACACTGTGGCGTGTGTAAATTGATTTTATGGCACGCCCAGCTAACAGTGTGAAATAACACAAAAGTCGCCATCATGTTGAAGGGGGAGAGACAATCCCAAAAATTGTTGGGGAATGAACATCGAGGGGTGCCACTGTTTCTGCTTTCAAAATACATTCCCAGGCCGGCCCAACACAAATACTTATGCTTGGAGAGTTTGAAGTGTTATATGACACTGAAATGCTGTTTGAATGGCTGATTAACATATGGTGAGGGCAACAACACACATATCTTTTTTTTCAGTTGCTTAGTTTGTGTTCTATGCATTGAAAAATGTTATTTAAACTAAGTATAAATTTAAATAACAAAGCAAAATAAACTTTAAATAATTTTATATATCAATACATATGTTTATATATAAAGAACGAAGCAAGGCTGCCCGACAGAGTTGAGACTGAATCACAGCATATCTGAATCAGCTCAAAGAGTCATCGGCATTAATACTTGCTTATCACAGCTGCTTATATATCAAACAGCACAGGAAGTATAGCTATATTAATCCTGCGCGCACTCTTAATCTCCTTGTTCTGATGGCAGTGGACCACGCCCATCTCATTTATGCGACTATGCCATGGGCTCATAGCAAATATAAACAACCAGTGAAAATAATAATAAAAACAAAAAAAAAATAATTTGATGACTGTAAGGGGAAAGTAAAATCGTATCGCCAGCATTTTCTAGCCCTTGTCGGCCACCATATGTGAACAGCCGTTTCTAGTTTGAATTCGATGTGGGCCTATTGTATAAGCGGGTCCGTCAGCAGACGAAATTGTTTTTCTTAAAACGTAGTTTATGAGTTTACAAATTTGAAATTAAATGCACAACATTGTAACATATTTGTATCCGGTAAAAATTGTGAAAAATTATGAAAATGTGCAGCCATTAGGAGGCAACTTCCGACCTATAAATTCAGTCGGTTAGAAATTATCGATAAATCGCCCCGATATGGATGCGTTGATATACCGAAAAGTAAAATATAATAGTTATATATATATATGTTAGTTAAAATTGGAAAACAATATTTATTTTTTACCATATTTTGCGTTCGTTTTTGCGTTTTTAGCTTTAGCTAAAGACCGATTTACTAATAAAATCGATATATCGATTATCGTAAAAAAGAATATCGAGTGAAAATTTAAAAAGGCTGCTTTAACATCGATATATCATTGCTTCGGCTCGTTTTAAAAGAGTTATAGAGGTATGTTTTTTTGTTGGGTTGTAGCCAAGCCAATTTATTTCTTTTTCAGACAGCAGTTTTAGCAGGTGTGGCTGAAAATTAAAGCACTAGTACATAAACCCTTTGGCAACTGTCAACAGCTTTAATATTGAGCTACTGTTCCAAGCCACAACGTACAAATAAAGTAACTCTCCACACTCCAATTCCACTGACATACATTTTTCGTTAGCTATTTTTTTTCTGCTTTGCTTTCGCAGCTCGGCACCCCAACGAGAATAAGGACTGTCAAAAAGGCAGGGGGCGCCACCAAAGCGACGTCTAAACATGAAAAACAACCCCCGCAAATTCCCTTCCTCAATCACCCGCAAAAACCGGGCTGCGAGCCATGTTACTCGTTTAGCATTCTAAGTACGACGTATTTACTTTTTGATAAATAATGTACGCGATTTGTATATATGTATGTACATATATATAATTGTGTGTGTGTGTGTGTGCATTTTGAGTTTGTTTTATGATGCAAATTAAACAAAATGGCAAGTGTGCAAAATTTAAAATACAAATTTCTACTTTTTTTGTAAAATTGTGGGAAGGGAGAGTTCGTAAAAAAAACAATTGTTTTTTATAAGAGGGTTGTTACGTTATTTTTTTTTATTTTTCCTTTTTTTGGTTTGACAAACATTTGTACAAGACGGTTGCACAAGTGTTGTTTGCGCAGAGAAATGAAAAACCATTTGTATTTATTTACAATTTACATAAAAAATAAAACAATAACTGTGCAATTGGCTGTACCATAATAAAATTGCCTATTTATTTATTTCATTTTTGTTTTGTTTTCTATTTTGTTTTTCTATCTGTCTCTTTCGCTTAAATGATTCGCAAGTAAATTTGCCTGTGAAATCGGCATGAGGAGCTCCAAATGGATATATTTGTCGTAAACCCGAGTCGGGCGCAAGTACGGAAGTAGCGAATGTAGGGTAATTAGAAAGGATTAGTTGTTGCCACAGCAATCCCAATGAATTGAGGCAACCCGCTATCAAATTTGCGGTACTTAGGCTGTATAAAACGCGACAAAATGAATTTAAGGCAAGTGAGAACTCTGTAGACGGTTATTTTAAGAGCGAAGAGTGGAGGATGTATTTAAAGAGCACATAAAACAGATTGGTTCTTTAGCCAAAGTAAAATACTAGAACCGAGAAATTGGCAGCAGCTTATATATCACAAACGTGCCTCTAGATTGCCGAAACAAATTTCAGTTTAATAAACCACAACACCAAACTTGGACTAAAAAAAAATAAACACACAGACACAACTGTAATTAATAAGAAACATTTCACCTTATTACCAAAAGGCCAACAACGGCCCTAATCTTTGTTCACCAAAAGAACACGAAAATTTGACGATGAAAGAACTGTTTCCCACAGAACAGACATTCAAGATATACGCACACCTTCATCAGCATCTGTATTTGTCTAAAAGAAAGTGACTAATGTGGCTAAATGCTCCGCGAAATGAGGTCTAGGAGCTGCCAGCTTGATTAATGACTCTAATAAATACAAGTTTATCAGTTAGCAACCGATGCATACATAATTGTTGAAGCAATTAGGATTGCAAATAATTCAAACTTACGGCACAAAATCTAAACAAATGTTTCAGCAGGAAATCACAGCCTCATATAATCCTAGCTGTTTTTAGATGAATCTGTTGTTGCCTTTTTTTTTTTTTTTTTTAAACAAAAAGGATACTTAAATGACGGTACGTTGCTGAGCACTAGAAGTTGGTGAAAGTTTAGCCAACAACAACTCAATTATGTGCAAATTTTAAGGTGTTGCGGGATTCGAAAGTACCCTTGCTGAACTTAATCTACGCTCTTGGTTTCCGTTTTATTTTTAGAGTTGATTTTTATATAAATATAAACGCTTTAAGTAATTTTTAACTTTGTGATCAGAATATATCTTGAAATATGCATTTTTTGTGTTCCTTAAATTCAGAATTATAATAATGCATTAGTTCAAATTCTTGAATGATTATTATTATTATTATAGTATGAAGGATTTAAGGCTCCAAAAATGCACTGGTTTTTATTTTTACAAATTGCCAATAAAGTAAGCAAGAAATACTTGCATGTTATAACTGCGAACAGTCTATTCCAATATGGGAAATAGTTTATTGTTTTATTTTTTCAAGGGATAAACGAGTTCAAGTATCCACATATTTATATAAACATATTTTAGCATATAACATTATGCGGCAGCGTACACAAAAACCTGTCAGGGTAGCTATAACTATAAAGGACATACACACGTTAAGAGACTTCTATAGGGTGTATATGTGAGTGCGCACATTTGATGATTAATTGCAGCCAAGATGATAAATGATTGGGGGTAATAGGAGTAGCAGCGGCAAGCGCCACTCACTCAGTGAAGACGAAGCCATCTACTCGCATGCAAGTTTTCAAAACGGTCTCGGGATCTGGGTTGCCTCTTAGAGGTTTTTTGCGCAGTGGGGGTTGTGTCCCGGCGGAGACTCGAATGCTGAGTTCAGGCTGCCTGGCTGCTAGTATTTAAGGTATACACAGTCACAGTCGCATGGCCCTCACGTTTTGAACCACGTTGGGAATATTTTTAGAAATTGCACGTATTTCGGATTGCTTTTTCTTTGCTGCTGTTGGTTTGCGCTACCTCTGATATTTTTCAAAACGCAAAAAAAAAAAACAAATTTGACTCGTATTCGTTGGGAAGGACTGCTAGACAGCCAAAAGGAATTCGTTGGCAACGTGTAAGTCAATGATGTGGGTTTTGTAGTTGTTTCTGCCTTTGGCTTATTATCTTTTTGTGTGCGTATGTGTGTGTCTGTCACATAATATGTGGGCATCTGTCTTCATGAATTTACCGATTCCAGCGCCCAAAACTTATTCTCTTATTTTGTTTTCTTCCTGGTTTTTTTATATTTCATATTTTTTTCTTGTTCCTTTTTTTATTGGTACGTGCTATTTGGAGTTCGTAACCTCTCTCTGGCGTGTTGAACGTTAACTGCTGATTGCATATTGTGTGTAAGGGTGGTAATGTTGTCAGACTGATTTCACCACTTGTCTACCCCAAAATAGAAAATAGCCCAATATTGGATTATTTTCCACTATTTTCTATCTATCTGAATTTATATTAGATTATGGCTTCATATTTGATAAAGTTCATACATTATTCTTAAGTTTTATCACTTTCAAGTTCTCAGAAATTGTATGGATTACATTATATATTTATGTATGCAGCACCGAAAGAAGGAAAATTGGCCAGACATATCCTGCATGTTTATATTAATTTAAAATATTGTGATCATAATTTTTTGCAAATGCTTTTTAATTCAATTTCAAAACACTTACCTGATACCTGATATCTAAATTTACCTGCTTTATGCTGCAATTTAAATTTTATACCCCCAACAGGCCGTAAAAAAAGCAATACAAATTTTGCAATCAGTAAAATAAAATAAAAAGCCCAACAGCTGTCCTAACGATAACTTTAGCTGCTTCAGTTTCTGGGATATGCTAAAAATATGTTTTATAAAACCAATAAATATCGATAATAAATAAATAGGGAAGATGACCGTTTATTTGATTTATATAATGTAATATGAAATTAAAAGGGCAAATTTCGAATTTTTCTGTTATCACAGACGCTCTAAATCGAGTTGAATTTTAATTATCGCAAGCTTAACTATTTAAATGCGTAGCAATTATATGAAACATTTTTAATATTAATTCAAAGATTTTTTCAATATGCATGGTTAAGTGTAGTATATACAAACATACAAATACACAGTCTATAGATTCTGATTTCAGTCGAAATCCAAAGTAGAGAATTTTTGGCAATTGTTGAAATGTGTTCTTAGCATATTTCTACGCAGAGAATTGTTTAAAAATAGTCTTGATTTTAATGAGGCATATGCAAATAATTTAAATAAATAAACGCCACACTGATCGAATCGAAATGTTTAAACAATGTTGCGAATGTGCTATCCAGAAAGTAAACAATTCGATATGGTATTTAAATATCATAATTTTACAGCTTAACTCGCATCTGAGATATAATACTGTGTGTAAAGTGCCGGGGGCATTAAACAGTAAGTGGGCCTTATCTCTTTGCATGCCAATGAATTATGACTTACGATTGACATGGCTCAAAAATAGCCAACCAATCGGTTTTATGCGTCACATGCTGATAAGGCAGCCGACTCAAAAAAATTCATTTTTATAAATGTAAACAAAAATAATAAAATAAAGCAACGGGGCCAAATCAGCTGGTGTTTCTGATAAGTCAACTTTTTGCTGATCATTTTTTATCGCATAGCGCAGAAAATAGCAAGTGAGAGTGTTCTGGTCGGGAGTATCCGAATAGGTGATACGCTGAACTCTGCTGCGAGCTGACTTCATTTTAACCCTTATATCTTATAGTTTCTGTGGTATGGTCAAAAACGGATATATATCGATAATAATAAGACGGCGTGAATTATCGATATTTGGCTCTTATTGTCTCTGAGATTGCCGCGTTTATAAAGACATAGGGTTAGAGGCCTGTCACATGGATTTGCACAAAACCATTATACTCTTTTTATCAATGTGTTTAGGGTATGAAAAATAAGAGAAAATAAATTCGCACATGAACGCAAGTATTCAAATGTACACATACGTAGATATTTGTATATGTTCATATCATTATTTGCCAAATGGTTTTTGCAAAAAGCTTATGTATATACGCATATAAATATATATGTATTAATATTTGTATATATATAAAATTTTTTCACATATATATATATATATATATTTGCTCAGATGATAACCGACAGTGTCGGCGACTGTTTATTTATGACCGCATCTATTATTATTATTTTTTTTTGCATATTGTAGAAATATATTAATGAAGAAAAGACATATATACATACATAAGTTTATATATATAGATGATTTAGTATATAGTACTTCTATGCGCAACTCTCGATTTTCGCTTAAGATAGTATTAATCTACTTTAATCGTTCGTAATTAACAATGTAACTAACTCAGAATGAAGCATGAAATTCGAGAATTTTTTTTCTATATTTAGGATTTTGTTGATACTATTTGTTGGTTTAAGCCCACCCACAAGTCAAGAACAATTGCTCAACATATAAGTCCCAGCACAAATACGTTTAAAGCCAATGATAAAAAAGCGCCACCAAAAGTAATTTATTTGAGCATATAAATAAATGCCTAACTAAATGTTGCTTTGACGTCAATTATAGAAATAAAACGAAAAAGGCACGTACATATTTTGCAATATATTTAACACAAACTATATAGCAATCAGATTTCATAATAATAATATAATAATATATATAGTCTGAATGTGCACATTTTTAACTATGGGTTACCCTTTTTATTATTATTTTATTTTATTGAAAATATTTAAAAGTTTCACTCACCTGTTGCCATTGATCCTCTATCGATGGCTGCGATAAGTAATATCCAGTTGTGCATATGCCCTCCAATTCATTGAATATATTCCCGCACGGTAGTATATCCATCTCGAGATCGTCGTCCTCAGTAGAAAAAAACTCTAAGGTCTCCGTGATGAAGCCGTCTGGTTTTTTCTTAGTGGGTATTTAAAACGATATTAGATTTAATATCGCGTTGGCTTTTTTTGGGATTTACTGTCGTCAAATTGACGTCAAATTGTTATGCAATTTTTTGATTCACCCTCGTAACTAGTATATAATTATTATAATTTTGATTTAAATATTTGATTTGATTAAAGATATTGATGCAATTAATTTGGCTTTGACTTGAGCTACACTGGACAGCATCGTAACACATGCACATATATAAAGATATATAGATAAACAGATAGCTGTTAAATTTTCTTACACTTCTTATTTCTATTATCATATATTTCTATTTTTATACTTTAGTTTTTCGTTTCTTATTTAATTATTCTTTCAGCACATTTATATACGTATAACTTTTCTAAAATTTGATTTGGGCACACTTTTTATATATTTTTTGTTTGTGCTATTTATTTTATATTCTTTTTAATTGCACATAATTTTTTATTGATGTTCCGCAAACGCTGTTGCTTTGAGCTGAAATATAAAAATGCAATATTTAATAATAACAATTTATGACAAAAATAACTAAAATATAAAGATAAAATTATTATATCGGCTAACCTGAAACTAATAATAAATTCCGTTGTCAATAATAATTGGTATTAAGATTATGTCTAAAGTTTGTTTTTTTAATTTTAGCCCTTCAATAGACGTTATCTAAGAACATACAAAAAGTCTATTAAATGTAGAATTTATTGAAAATATATTTTCTCTTTGTTCATTTCATTCCATATTCATAGCCCTTCGACTTAGCTTTTCAACCATGTTCAACAGTTTTCACTATCAAAAAAAAAAAAAAGAAAAGAAAAAAAATTGTAGGTCAGTAACCCCATTGACTGTCATAAGCATGCATACTGAGAGACACTCAGTTGAATGGACAGACAACCAGTTGTTGGGACTGTTTTGTTACGGCTCAAATTATTAGTGTTGTCGTCAACAGTACGGAGCTGGAACCGAGCCCCGGACTTGAAACCCTGATAGCTATCTACTGTGTATTAGCCTGGATTGAGTTGACTCGTTTCGGTTTTGGTTTCGAGTTCGGCTTCGGGTTCGAGTTCGAGTTCGACCGCTTCGTCGATATGTTGTAGTTTACTTTAATTTCTAAGCTCTTTGTTCGTCCCTCCCCTGTTAGGCAACGAAAAATACGGCAACACACTCAGGGCCCGGTCGTTGTTGATTTTTTACTACCTGTTTTTTGTTGTTGGCTCTTTTATAACGTATTTCTCTCTTTTATTTTGTTTTTTTCTCGTGTTAACTGAAAAAGAACCAACCATCGCAGTTGACGCGACCAGCGACCGTGCGCTTTTGACTTGAATTTAGTACAGTTTTTGTGTTTTTATTTTGTTTCGGGTTTTGTTTTGTTTCCAACTGCAGCAGCACATGGCCTACAACATCGAATGCGTTTGGGCCTCGTTTTTGGATTTGTTTTGGAACATTCGAGCTAAGCAACACATTTTAACGCTTTAAAAACCTGCATTAATGAACATATTTTTCTCATTTATGCTTTCTATAAAATATCTAGAATTGGGAAAGCAAATTCCGTATACATATTTCATTGAAAAACTACAAAATGTTTTGTACAATTGGTGTTTTATTGTTAATTCCTGTAAAAATGTATTTGAGTTATGGAACTCCAGTGCAACTCCATAAAACATAACGAAAATTTAAATTATCATGTGCTGCCCACGCGTTAGCAACAAAAGTTTTACCCACATCAACTTGGGCGCAGACTCTCACAATAAGTTTTCCCGCACACAAACGCGACTACAATTTCACACACACACACACATACAAATATGCGATGCTCGAATACCCTTCAATCAGCAACTTAACACGAAAAAAAAACAAAAAAAAACATGCGGCGCAACGGAGGCGGGAACACGCTCACGTCCGCTTGCAGCCTACGTGCGTTTTAATGTATTTCACTGTTGCTGTTGCGGCTGCCACGATGGAGCATCAATGGAGTCAGCCTTGGACCCACTTAAGCTAACTTGGCTTATTGTCAGAACTCTTACTTCCCAGATCCTTCTAGTCTTTACTTATTGGCATGAAAAAGTCTATACGGAACTCTTCCTTCATTTTATATTAAACACTTATTTTATACACTTGATCTTGACAAGAGATCAGATCCGATCAGATTGTCTGAACCTGAACTTGATTTCTATTGCCCAATTGGTTAGGGATTCTCCTGTTTGCCCGTTCCGATTCGCTGTGCATTTCATTATGTTTCTCTTTGCTCTTTCCTGCATAACTCTTTCACATTGTGTGCCCGCTGCGTAATATTTCCTACTCAGCCCATTTAAACCCTGCGGCAGCCTTGTGCTCAGCTCTCCCCCACACACAACATTCATATCAACACTTTGTTCATTTCACACGTGAATTGCTTTAAAATACAAAACGAAAGGAAAGGAAATTTTCATTGCTGACTATTTTTATGCTTGTTGCCGACTGCCAAGTTTGCTGCTTGTTTATATTTCATTATGAGTGGTATTTTTCCACAGACATACCATCAAATTCATTACTATTTGGTTATGAAAAACAATAACAAATTATTACGATTGGAGAGTTCCTTCTGACATTGAATAAACCGCACAATTTTCAACTAATTCGGGGATTTGTTTTTAAATGAATGCAAGCGTATCTGGGGAATCAATTTGGACATGTTTGTGGTCGGTCTAAAAATGTGACATAAATTGACATAAACTCAGATGAAGTTATTGAAAATTTTCAAAAATTTCTCTATTTCCCCAAATGTCCCGTTGTAGCAATCAATGCTAAAACTATTCGGCTTAATGAAAATACACAGAAGAAAACAAAACAAACTAATACACATATGTATATGTATTTATGCTTGTTTGTCTTTTGTGTATCTTAGCGTCGCGTCATTTATTTTTAGTTGGCAAATTGTGTATGTTTATAAACAAAAGGTTATTTATGTTCTCAATTTTTATTTTCGGTACATTGAAATAAATATTAATAAAGACCACGCGTTAATTTAAGCGAAAGTCGCCTGCAAGTCATTAATTTTTTTTCTTTTGGTTTTTTTTTTGGAGGAGGAGGAACGTACTCAAGAGTCTACGGAGAGTTGCACATGTGGTGTCTTCATCAATTGGGTTAGCGGACAAGGGAGGAATTTTATTATATTTATTGATGTTGTTTTTGTTGCCCGAAATAGTTTTTCAAAACCATTTACGCTGCCCTCACAATTGACAAACGGACAAACTGACAAAGCAAGTGCAAATTACTGGGGGGTGAATGCAATATTGGTGTCAGTATTCCGTATCACAAAAATATATAGCAGTTGTAGTACCAGGAACCTGTGATTTTATATGTTATTTACTTTTGATTGAATGTAAAAAGAAACCGCCTGCAAGTTGAGCCCAACACAAGCAAGGTTCGATTTAATCATAAAACAAATGTGGCACTTGTTTTCCCAGATATATATATACAGTATATGAGTATATATAACAAGGTTTCATACATATAATAAACACATTTATTTTACTGCGCTTCAATAACCGTACAAAAATGGAAAAAAAAACTAATATACTACTGGATGCATGATTCAACCGCATTTTATATATTTTCTGCCACAGCTACGTGATTTAATATTAGAGAATTACTGAGTAGCTCATGCAAATTACAAAAGGAAAAAAAAAACATTTTTCTTGAAATAAAATACTAATGAAATAACAACAACCAGAGCTCGAGAAGTTAGTTATGGTTGTGTATGACAAATGATTGAACTGAACGCTTGGGGCGCTTAATATTTTTAGCATGAGTCACAACACTGTGCGGTGCAGTGTGGGAGGAGGTTGCCAACACTGGTCGTTTGTAATTTTAAAGGGATGCACACAGTGTGCTTTGAACATTTAAATTTTGGTGTTGAGATTTAGTTATGCGTACCTCATGAAGTTGTTATTATAGTCCCTGCTGCTGCTGCTGCTGCTGCAACACTTGTTACTTTGACGCACTTTAGAGCAAAACTTGTTTGCACACAAACACACCACTGAGGAGACACACACACACATCAAGATGACTGAGACTTTTTACAGCGAATGCCGACAAACAACAAGAAACTAAGCGAAGCGTTTCCACCGAAGACTTTAAAAGCACAGATGCTGATACGAATTTTTGTTAGAATTGATATTGCAATTATCATTTATCCATTTGATTATTTGATTTGATTATCTATTTACACTGTTTTATACAGGTGTTGTTTCATGGATTTAACAATGGCTTCTGTTGTTGTCAATTTTTATCAAAACATGTTGCCGTCCACTTTTGTTTTCTTATCAAAAACTTTGTTAACACCACACGAACACAAGCAGCCTTAGCGGTGTTACGCATTAACTACCATGATTAGTATAAATCACACAAACACACACACACACAGACACTGGCAAATTCCCCGATCTTCTTCTATGTAGTTAAAGCTTGCAACAGCACAAGCGCATTTGGAATTTTATGATTTGGCTGCTGGATGAGGCAAAAGACGGTGCTGCTAATGCTGCTGTTGTTTCTGATAACTGCGCTTGCGACTCCGACGGACGCTGAACAACCGCTAACGTAACCGGTAAAAACAAGACTGTTGCTGCCTTTACTCTCAGAGAGACACAAGTGCAAGTTAAGCGACGTTTAACAGTCGCATGTTACGCGCAGAGAGCCCAACTGTTACTTAACAGTGCCCATTTCATGCTCAGAGAGTTCAAATGTACTCTGCTGTCTCTTTACTGCGGCGTCTGAGACTGCAAACGAAATTCCCCACAGCAGCGAATTCAATGGCGGACGTAATCGTCAGAAATAAATTCCAAAAGTGTGAATATAAGCAAAGTGGTGAAAATGATAACAGTCAGTTAATACAAACATTGACTTATATTATGAATCTATACGAATAAAGTGTATATGTTGCTACTGAAAAAAAGTAATTGCTTGATAAAAAAAATATATATTTTTTTAAATTTATATACATATGTTTAGTATAAACAACCATGTCGATTTAGCCAAGTGCAAAATTTTGTTGTGTAGTCTTCCAAATATCACACAGAAACTAATTTCATTTATATGATAATAATAATCAGTAAACTGTTAGTTTAGTAATTTATCAACATATAATGTCGATGCAACTGGCAGTTGGCATTATTGCAAATAAATTAGCAACAATATCTACGACATGCATTCGAGATTTGGGCAGGTTGAGGTGCGTTGACAATTGGATTTCTCGTTGTTGTGCCCACCAATTAGCCGACACTGCGGAAGTCGCACAAATCCGTAAATGGCACAAATTATGACATGCCAATGCTTCAAACCAAGAGCCAGATGCCAGAGGCATACAAAATAGGCGTGCAGAAAACTGTCTATTTATTGAAGTTGTGCAGTCGGGTAACTAGAACTTATAAGGCGAGGGTGGTTTAAAGAACATTAATTTCGTTATTTGTAACATCTTCGATGAATAATTAAATGGCCTATCAAGTTACTTGGATGAAACGGAGTTGCATGTAAATACGAATATTATTTTGATAATTTGTAGTTCAATCCAATCAGACATGTTTTATATTGTAAATTGGTTTTTTGTATAAATACTCAATTGTTTTAAATTGAAACTAGCTGTAGTATAAGACGAACTAAGTTTTCATTGTTTCCAACATTTTTTTCTTCAATGTAATTTGACGGGGATATATTTTTGGGTTGCACTTACAACTTACAAGATAGACAACTGAATTTTTAAATATTCTTTTGATTTCCATAAGCAATAAATAAATATAAAGTTTGGTTTTTTAATAAATTGACAGAAAATAAACAAGAGATATTTTGCTAATAATCCAGGATATCCACGATTTTTTTTAAGTATATATATATTTTTTTATTACAAAACTGTTTATACGAGTCAAGCGAAAATATTTTGATGTATTCATGGAAACAGTTTATGCATGCTAAGTAACAGACAAATCGTCGGAAATTTGTGCTTGCCACGAACTTTACGCAGTAGGCGGGGCTTTGAGTTAAGAACGGGGCACGTTAAGGCCGTACCACTCAATTTATTAATAATTTACGTGGTAATATTTTTGGACCGACGAAACAAAGCAAAGTCGAAAACGGAATAGATGAAAACATAATACAAGTGGCAGGTGGAAAAGTGGCTGAGGGCAACACACACAGAAAAGCATTGGCAACAAGAAGACGCATATAAATTGGAAACTACTTGTGGAATATGAAACGAGCATGATTATTATGCATCTCACACTAATCATTATGTCTATGAGCGCAAAAAGGGGACGTGAAAAGGAGAGAGTGAGAAAGAGAAAGATATAGAGATAGTCGATTAGGCTTGGCGTAAATGCCAACATATCTGTATTTATGTATTTATGTTTGCTTGAACATAAAGTTTTTATATAAATGAAAATAAATAAACATATGTCCGTAAGTTGAAGACTAATAAAAAGAAGTAGCCTACTATTTAAATGCCATATTTATAAAATACCTAATTTGTAAGGTACATAAATGTGTACAAACCAATTTGAAATTCATATGAATCAGAACTTCATAAAATCAGTTTATCGACGCGAACAGCCGATATCCATTCAGGGCAACATATAGTTCCATCTTAACATCTTTGATGCAGATAACCAAATGGATGTATTCCAAAGTTTCACGAAAATTTCACAAACCCAATATACTAGTATCACTTCATTAACGAGTATAAATATATCTGATCTATCTGCTCGATTTTGCCAGTTTATGCACACTTCGTGAATATTCGCCACTAGCGTGGACTGTCATTCCACCAGTGATAACTGAATTTTTGCTTGTGGCACGTTTAACAACAATCGCTTGTAACAACATAATGTGAGTAAACAACATCTGAACGAAGGATGGTTTTATTCAATTAGCCCGTTGATGCTGCTGCACACGTCTGCCTGGAAACTGGGCCCCATAATGCACTCTAGTCACAATAACAACATTACACAATATTTAAAACCTTTTGCACTTTGTTAATGGCCATTAATTTATTACATTTGCAGCGTTCGCGCTTAAAGTGCACTTTCGCCGTTATTTGTGTGCTAGTGTTAACCATTCTGCTATTATACCCGTTACTGAAAGGCTGCTAACGGCATACGCACTCAATGTATGTGTCTGATATCTATCTTGACTTTCTCATACGTTATATTAAATATGAAAGCAGCATCTTAGGCAACTGAATAAAGAGGATTCGGGCTCGAGTGTTTGTCTTAGTAAAATGCCAAATCAGTAGTTTATATGTAAATAATAATGCTGTAAATAATAATAATAATAATAAATTCTGCACATCCTTACCAGCCTGTAGCCACAATTGAGTTCCCTTTAGTTGTTATCCCCTATTTATTTGTTAATAATTATTCATTTATTATATATCTTATAGCTTACAAATTGTTCTATTTTAAAAAACTTTGCACTCATCAACAATAGTTTTTTTTTATATGTTATAAAATTACAAAAGTTCAAATTCTTTTCCAAGGTTACTTACTGTACAATCCTATTTTTGGCAAACTAATAAAAACAAGTATATAGCTGCGCATCGCTTTGAACGTCCTTGTAATCCTAGTAGCAGTTACTTATAGGTAGTCAACCATATAACACTTTTCTTTTCAACTATTCACATGTCCAGCACAATAAAATAAAGGTGTTGATAAGAAAAGGAAGCTTTGTCAAAAGTTTTTGCCAATGAAATACTCAGCTGAAGAGAGTACCGGCAAATGGAATTTATTTTTTTTTTTGTTGCTATCAAGATATTGTTAAGCAGGTGCAATGAGATCCTTTGTATCAAAACCGGCACATGTACTCCGCTGTTCACTGTTTATTTGTTTTCATTTTTTTTTTGTTTTTCACTCTAACAATATATTTTATGGCACATGGCGCAGGCGAACTAACGGAAAGAGCGAATTTCAGAGAAGAGCGCACAATAAAGCCGGCACAAATAGTTAGAGAATAAAAATTGTAGACAAATGCGAATAGCTGTGGCTTTTAAATTGAAAGCAGCCTCACCGGATGTTGTAAATTGTACTCGAAAAATGGCGTTGCCTTATTTTCAGAGCACTTCAAATAATTAACTATATAACAAATTCACCGGTTCACACATACATACATATATACACACATCCTCGAGCCGTATTATTTGTTTGCGGCGCCTGTTGGTATGCAACACTGCGTTCACAAGACACTCGCACTCTTTGTGTGTGTGAGTGTCTGCCTGGCTTGTTTGTGTTTGTATGTTGTTGTTTAACCGAGCAAGTGCAACACACAGCGCAATGACCCGACCCGACGTATTCAAGAGTTGGCTCGTTTCTGTTTAGTTCAAACTTTGGTCGATACCTGATGACGACAGAAACAACAAAAAACACGAGACGAGCCAATCGACGAATGTTGGTCTACAGATGCCGATGACGTTACTCGTTAAAATGTTGGCTCGCGTTGGCCATTTATAGTCGCTCTCATTCTCGCACAGTTTTGCGGAAGCTTAACTCACCGCAAAATGTTCGAAATGAGCAGCTAAATAACGAGTTCCTTCCGTAATTGCAAACGGGCAGAGTGCGTCTCTTTTTCAACTGTCTTCGAATTAGGAGCTGTTAAGCTGCACGTGTGTGCTCTTTTAAATGTAATCCTGTATAACAGTTTAAGTTAGTTCATTTACTCTCTCTCTCGCTCTCTTCAAAGTTGTGCGAGTTTTTATGGTACACACAGTGAGTGGAGATGACGTCACCTGCTTGTTGACGCGCACGCCGGCAGTGTAAACAAAACATAAAATATATGAATGGGTGAGTGAATTGTGCGGATAAAACAATAACGTCGAATATGTGTGTGTAGGTGTGTGTGTTAGTGTGTGTAAATTTGGCCCTTGATGAATGAACATTCTGCCAATTTACGCTTGTTGCAGTCCTTTTTTTAATGTTGCCGTATTACCGCATCAAAATTATTCCGCACTTCATCAATCGCAATTATGATTACGAAAATTTACCTGTGTGTCCGTTTTGGTTAACAAGAATTAAATATTTCTCTAATTATAAATCGCTTATTATTTTGACAATTTGAAGCTTAATGCAATTTTCTTTTCGTAGCATACTATGATATTAAAATAATAGATATAAACTTTTTTTTTTTGTTGAAGAACAAAGTTTTGTGGGTGGGTTTGGTAAAGTTCATGAAGAGGCAAAAACGTATTGAAGGCAATTGACAGGCAAGTCAAGTCAACGTTGGCATCGCCATTTAATTTGAATTCTTTGTATTTCAAGCACAAAGCCAAACGCATATTACCAAACATGAACTTGAGTTTTAAGACAAGAATCTGGTTGAAGAATTTCTATTTTCGAATTTGTCATGTTTTCGCCTTACAGCGTCTAAGTCTATAAAATATATTATGAGAATGGGGATAGCCCGGCAAAACTGGCTGGCGATGTGCAAATATGCGAAAGCTAAACGTCAGAGCAACCCTTTTTTGGTCGAAAGTTTTTAGCGCTTATCTTAAGTCGCGTTGACAGGCAGCAGTCAAGACAAGGAAATACATAGAAGTACAAGTTGAAGATGAGACTAAAGCTGGGACCGTGCCTGGACCGACGACAAAGGACACAGCAGTCGAGCAAACGTCAAGCAATAGAAATTGCTGCGGGTAAAAAATGTAAAAAAAAAGAAGAAAATAATAAAAAAATTAAAGAACACGCTTGACTCTTTTCTTGGGACACTGGTTGACAGTGAGTGATTTGACCGTACCATCATTTGCGTGCACAGCAAAACTAGCAGAATGAAGCAGCAGCTCCAAATGGATTAATGTGCAAGGATGCGGCTCCACTGGCAGCGAAAAGACATCCGAGAAAATTACGTCAACTCTACGCACTGGGCAGGCATGAAAATCTATCAAGTGCGAGGCTGGAGAAGCTGTAAGCGAACCTCATTTACGCACTGCACTCGAGTTACACACAGAGCGCCCAGAAACAAAAGCAAAACTTTCCCGAGCTATTTGCTGCGCCCAAATGACAGCGCAATGTAATAATGAAAAACTTTTTCTTTGTCAATTTGATGAGTATGAAATTTTTCAACAAAAAAAAAGCAAACAAAAAGGGGAATAAGAGGACCACTTTTCTGTGTTGTGCAAGCTGGAAATATGAAACTAGCAAGTGTGGAAGCAAATGATCCCACCAAGTGGTGGCTAAAGAGCCAAACAATTTTTCCTACTGATACGCAATACATCATGTTCACTTGTGATTTCCTTAATTTTTCAATTTTAAATCGTATTTAAATAATTTTAAAGAACTGTTATGTGAAAATGAATACATATTTGGCGTAAACAATTTTTGTTTCCGTTTCGCTGTATCTTTGTCAAAATTGAACCGATTTTTACGTTTGTTGGCATTTTGATCATTGTTTGTCGTATAGATTGATTCCACATTCAAAATTTATAATAGCGAATTTTTGTTTTTAATCGATTGTATTTGTCATAATTAGCATAAAAAACAACATTTAAGGTGATTTTGAGGTAGTCAAATTTTTGGTCAAAAATCATACCAACATCGACATAAATTTTGACATGTAAAGCTCTCGGATCCATAGCTCCCATACTTCAAACTCCCA